>LPNX010347995.1:79809-106108 GCA_001517045.1 Pseudotsuga menziesii
TATTTTGGCACATTTTCTTATAAGGCCCATTTTAGACCCCAAATTTCCTCTAATGCATGGAGCTACTCAGTCAACACCACCCCTTGCTCGATCAGCAGGTCATCATAGACACCTTCGTTAAGGGCTTCATCACTCAACCCTAGGATCCCAATAACCAGGTCTGTGACCCCTTTCCCCATTTCTTCTTTGTAATTAATTTTCCAATTCTGTTGCACCTCAATGTGCTATAACATAATTGGATATTGTGTAGGGGATTTAAATTTGTAATTGGGTATTTATTAGGGCAGTTGGCTATCCCTTATAAATTTATATTTTTTGAAACAAATTTTTTCAAGTTTCAGATTGATGTGACTGAATGGATGGCTCAGATCTGGTGCAGGGCTCTGGAAGCCCAAGGTGTCAGTGATAACCAACTTGTGAGAGTAAACCGTCTTTATTTCAGTAAATATTGAGTACTTCATTTAGAATATAGTTAAAAGATTTAGGTAAATGGGAGAAGAAGATATCATATATTCTGACTATTGTTAACTTGCACACAGGAGATGCAGCACTGTTTTGACACTACCAGAATGAATTCATTCCAATGGTCCCCCGGAGTTGAAGCGGTAACTTTCCATATGCTATGTAAACACCCTGTTTATCCGCCTTCAATTATGCTTTGTTATGATTTATCTTGATATGTGATTTCTATTTTTCTATCATGAAGTTCTGGGTTCAAATGTAAGTCTATGTTTATTGCAGATGATACCTTTTTCTATTGTCATGGGTTTACCAGTTCACAATTTCACTCACAATAGTCCAGGTTTCCAGAGCCACTCTCAAGATGACCTTTCCATAAGTGGGGTGAATGGGATAAAATCCCATTAATTCTCTTCTATGCGCTGTGAAGAAAATACATACCTTACCCCTGTGGGTCTCAGATATGCGCTGGAACATCATTTGGGCATTGTGGGCTTATTATAGTAGTATTAGCAATCTTCCCCTGCCAATGTCCCTAGCTTTAAACCTTGGAATGACATAAACCACCATACTCTCAGCAAATTTATATGTTTGGAAAATTGGGATTATTAGAAGATGATCTAGTCAAACATTTTATTTTCAATATTTTGGAATTTTATAGGTTAAATGGTTTGGGATGACTCCTGTATCATGAACTAATGGGGCCAGCCAAAACTTATAATTCATGGACTGAGAAAAATTGGAGATGTTTATGTACCAGCACAAACTCATCTAAAGCCTAGTCTTAGTTTCCCCTCCAAGTTGCAAAGCTTGAGGTTGCATACAATGAATTCCAATACTTAATATGTTGGCATTTGTGTGAATATGAGATATACATCCTTGGGCGTTGCGGCATCATGTTTCATATTAAACCTTCATTAGATATTTGGTTTAGATGAGTCTGTGCATTGTCCATATTTGATGTAACCAAGGCATCATCTGGATTCAATGTACTATTACATAAAGTAGTGATAGGTTTCCCATCTCCACTCAAGTTGTATGAGTACATCAAACCACTTGGTGTGGAATTTATTTGTTTTATTACCTAGTAGAGAAATCAGTAAAATGTTGTCCAGTTTAGACATCGAGATGGATTTTTAAGGTGGAATAAAGAATGGTTACAAAATAATCAAAGATCATCTTTACATATTTTGAGCAAGGTAAGATCATAGTTTTAGGGGTTTCATTCAGTGTTACATGGGGATGTGTTCCTCAAGGTTAGGGATGCACCTCGCTCACTCCCCATGGCCCAGGGACTTGGTGGCTCCTAGAGAAATGTTTCTCCTCATCCCCAATTTGGTGAAACTTGACGAAACCCAGGGGGGGGATCGTTCCCCTATTTTGAAGCATGCACTGATGAAGTGGGGGGATCCTAGGAACTCTAGTGGTAATGGTAATATTAAATTCTTAGTAGTAGTTTCCTTATCTTTAATTTTCTATCATTTTACTTAAATTTTTAATATTACCATTAATTTATTCATTTTTATCCACAGTTCAGTAAATTATATCAAAAGGAAATCAGCGGTAGGAGTTTTTGAGAGTGCTTCCAACCTCATTGGAGTTCATATGCAAAAAGTAGTATTTTAGATTCCATTGAGAATTCAATAGTCTTCACAGTTTTCGAGATTTTAGGATTGCAATGTTTCCACTAGATTTTATCATGTATGAGGTTAAGGGATTGTGATTTAGTCAAGCACATCAACCTCTCGATGTACCTTGATGTTGGTGGTGTTGATTGTTGAACTCTTTTATCATGACCTTAATCAATTTGTACCCTTTAGTCAAGCAAAATCACTTATTAAGCATGGGGAGTTTTTTCTAATTCTACCTTTTTTTAATGCTTGTTTTAGAAAGTTTCATCAAAATTGTAGGGTGTTGAGTAATGTCCTTCGAGGATCAAATTCGAGATTCAAGGTAGATTCATGGCCTAAAAGCCTAAAGGAGGGGGACACAGACCATTGTTGATCCCAATATAGGATTAATAGTTCACTCTTGTATAATTGTATGTTGGACTTGAAATCCTCAAATAATGTGATTCCCTCTTGAATAATGAAGAAATAGGGTCATTGGGTCACATTTCCCCATTATAACATCTATTCCATGGATTCACACAATATTTAAGTGTATTGAATCATTGAATAATTACATTGTATTTATAGGGAGCAGGTTAACTTGTATTTACACGCAATGAATTGTTATTGCCAGGATTTATATTTTTAATAATTTTTATGACCCCCCCGCCCCCCTCGAATTTCCCAAAAATTAGGTGGTGGTGTCCGTACATCCCCAATGTGTGTTTCCCATGTCCCAAAAACTTGGGGGAACATTAGCTTCATTTTCTCTTTCAATAATTCAGTTTTTAGAACTAGGCAGAGGCAATGACCTAAATGAAAAATCCCAACGCTGCATAGAAGGTGCAAAATACTTCAGACTGTGAACAGGTTGTGCTACATGAGCATATATTTGGGAGGATCTAATATAAGAACACAAGAGAATGACTCCTAAATACCATGGAAACCCCAAGAAAGGGATAATTTCTTAGACAAAATGTCCACTTCCATATCAGGATAATCTCCAATATATCCGGAATCCCAAATCAAGATAGAATTTTAAACTAGTTTATGTACTTCAGCCTCTAGGGAGGCTAACCGAGAACTATTTTTCAGTTTGTTTATGGTGACCATGCAGTTAAGTTTTAAGTTAATCAAATTTGGATAGCATGAGTTTGTGAGAGATTCCTTCAATAAGGGATGATTCCTAAATTTAAACTTTATATCTGTGCAGATGGTAAAGAAAATACCACTCAATGGAATTAAAGTTGGCATCATAACCAATGGCCATCCAAAGGTGAGATCAAAACATTGCCTCTTTGTAATGATTTGAAACTCTCGATGGATCGTGGTTTCTATAATTATAGTTTTCTACCAATTTTTCTTATAATCTAGCTGATTTATTAGGTTCAACGTGCAAAACTTTTGGCTTGTCGAGCAGATGAGCTTTTCAATACAATTATGGTTGGTGGAGGTACCTTAGATATAAGCATTTGTGATTTATAAATTTTTCTATTTGTGCTTTCTCTAAATATATTAATTCCTATTTGTTAACTCATAACTCTCAATATATGTTTTACTTTTACGTCCCAACCAAAAAATTAGATGAATTCCCTTAGTTATTTACTGGAGCTCTGTGAATCTGAACATGTGACTTTTGAAATCAGCATAAACTAAACCGTTCATTTTTTATCTACATAGGAGATTCATGAAAAACCCCATAAAAGCATATTTTTGAAATCCTGTGAGCTTGTAGGATGCATGCCTGAGCAGTCTGTCATGGTGGGAGATAACCTTAAAACATAGATTCAGGTCTTGTATTTCAAGATTTTCCTTGTATAGAACAAAGACAAACAAATTTATCTATCATAAATTTTTAGATAAATGAGATCCATTGTTTTGATCCTTCATATGGTAGGTTTGAGGTTGATAGTTGTCTTGATCTTTTATTTTTTGTTAATTTCTATTCTCTGGATAAGGCTTTTTAATATGCATCTCTAGATGTATCATAATGGGAATCTATCCTAATCTTTTTCCTTAAATTTGGTTTTATGTTTCACTACAAATAGCTATGTTTCTATATTTCAGGGAGGTAAAAATTCAGGTTTTCTAGCAACTATATGGGTCAACATTCATGGTATAAATGATCCCCCTCTAGGAGCAACAAATCCCACTTACACTATTAGGAACATTTGTGAGCTTCTCGAGGTTCTACCCCTTTATTAACAAGACAGGTTTTGCCATCAGATTATATGTTTGTATTCATTTTTTTGTCACTGGTTATTTATCCACGATTGAACTGAACTGAAAATTTGGCTCTGTTTGCAGTAGTAGAGAAACTTTCTTGCTATTTTGTTAAATCTTATACTTCTCAATTGAAATTCTTTTGACAACATCTAGGAAAGAACCTTTGGAAAGGAAATAAAATCAGATCGTAAGTATGCAATTGAAAAAACTTACAACTACTACCAATATTTATGTTTGGTTGTTTTCTATCTGTTGTATAACATTTTGGAATGTCAAATCAGCATCTATGCTGTATTTCACCCAAATGCTATTGTATAAAGAGAAATTTAGGTGTATGTTGATGATTGTCCACTATATTTTGGTTGCATAGGTGTTCTTGGTATAGTTATGTTGTGTTTAAGATATATTATGCACAAAATGTAACAATGAGTTCATATATTGGTAAGTTAAAAGAGGTGATGTCTCTAGCCAAAAGTAAAGTATAACAAAGCCAGCTCTCTTTTTAGTACTGCAAGCCACTGTTAACCAACTAAAAGAAGAATACTATACTCTGGCCATTTTGTTGTTAATGACAAACAACATAATATAACAACTACATCTTTTAGACTGCAATTGATTGCAAAGTTTGCCAATGCACATGACACTTAGGAGATGTGGTGAATGATCTGTAACATTGTAGTAATAATTGATTATTAGATACCATGTGAAGTAAAAGATGTGTCATGTTAGTTTTTAACTTTTAATATATCCAAGGGAAGTAAGGTAAATTAATTTCCCCTTTCCTTGGTAATCTTGTGTTTCTGTTATCGTGTCCATGGTCAGTTAAATGCAATTTCTTCTATAGATAGGATACTTTTTGTCTTGTGCTCTCATGCATTTATTTACTATGGCTATACAATAGATTTGAGTTTCATGGGCTGTTGTTTTGAAGATTCTTATAGAATTTCCCATAGATATTAGCACAGGTAAGTTTATCACTCAGTTCCTAGGTGTCTAATATGAAATTTGTAGAAGATAATGGTGGTGATTACACATTAAATATAAAAATATTAAGCAACACACATGCTAGAGTTAAAAATTTTCAGCAAAGTATCATTCTTGCATTTTTCCTGGTCGTGACTATCAAGCTTTTTGAATTATTTCATAATTTGTTATATAGCTAAAATAGGCTTCACAATAAGAGAAGAAACCTTTTGCAGTTTGATCACAACCATAAACCTACTTATTATGGAACCCTCTCAAAGAAAAGGTGAATATACTTTGCATAATTTTAAGTTTATTAATTATCAAAGCAACAGGTTGTGTTTTAATTTTGATAACCCATGATGAGGAACATTTGAAACACCTTGAAGCTCATGGATTCTTAATATTGCAGTAAACAAGAGGGAAAGTTTTGTTTCTGACTCTTTGTTTTTGATGCAGTGATGGCATTGGGCTTCGAAATCCTTTTAGGAAGGACTCTTCTTTCGACTATGAGAATGATAGTGATGAAGAATGGGAAGAGGTATTCGTCACTAAATCTCTTTGGTAAGAATATTTGTAGTGTTTTTATTAGCTTTAGTACAGGGAAAATTGTACATAGCTCTCAGGAATTAGTTTATCATAAATACTAGTTACTGGTAAGTTGTAATAGTAATAATTATGTAGTTTGTAGATTGATATCTATCATAAAAAAATTTGAATATCATCATTGTCAATAAATAACAAGTTCTTAAAGGGTTCTAGCTCAATGGTAGAGCCCCTACCTAATTATAGGCAGGAGGTTGGTGGTTCGATTCCTCTGTGCCCTATCATAAATTTGTGACTACAAAAATGACTAAATTCACATATATACGACTATTAGTAGCTAATTTACCGTATCTTAGTCGTATTTAGCTTAGTCATTAATATGTTAACATCTAGTAGTTTATTTAGTCGTATATTTGGTCATTAATGGTTGCAATCAATGACTAAATCAATGACTAAATCAGCAAATAAATCAAAGACTAACTCAGTGAATACATCAATGACTAAATCCATGACTAAATCAATGACTAAATCATTAACTATCAATGACTAAAAAAATTACTAAATCAATGACTAAATCATTGACTATCAATGACTAAAGCATTGTCTATCAATCACTAAATCATTTTCTATCAATGACTACTAAGTCAAGCTATTAATGACTAGTGAAATACAACTAGCTATAAGATAGTGGAAATTTGCTACTATTAGTCACTGACTCAAAAATAGTCGTTTATAGCCTGATTTTAGTCATTTTTTTAGTCATTAATTTCTCATTTTCTACTAGTGATTCCCCCATCCACTCCATACGTAGGCCCAACACCCTCATATGTAGGGGTGCAGTTTGAAAACCCTAATACTTATGGTCAATATTTTCAAACTCTTGTTTCAGCTTCGTTCACGAGCTCTCCTTTTTCGCTTTTCAGTGGAGGGATACCTGCTCCTGTATTTCAAACCCCAGCTTTGACTAGGGTAGCTACAACCTCTTATACTACACTGCACATAAAAAATCCATTGGATTATACTAGATATATTTTTTATCTAACCTTTCATATATACATGTATAAGATTGTACTTGGAGAATTTTCTCTTTGCAGGTGAAGGACGTGCATCCCTGGAAGATTTGGAGAGAAGAGGAATAGAAGAAGATCAGGCTTGGATTAGCCATTGGTAATCAGTTAAGTTAAGAATTTATTCCTATTTCCTTTCTGTTCTCTATTAAAGCTGATTGTATGCAAGGTTAGTAGTAAGTTGGTAACCCCAGACCCTAGGTTATAAGGGTGTTTAATCCTGAACAACAGCAAGTGTTTTTCTCAGCTCTTTTCCTAACAATTCTTGGAGTGATCACATAGAAAAAGTCCCCCCAACATTCTCAATGGTGACCTATTTATAGTTTTAATTCAAGGTATTTTCCAGTTATGGTCCATTCCCCCATGGAATCCCTATCAACTACTACGTTTCTCTTTTTCCAGGGTGTTCCCTGCACCATGATGGCATTCTGTCACATGATGTACTTTTTTAGGTTAACCCTTCCATATTTCCCCCCAACTCTCGCACGCATAGTTCCCTCATTTCACTAGTACAAAATGAGAAATTAATGATTAAAAAAATGACTAAAATCATGCTATAAACGACTATTTTTGAGTCGGTGACTAATAATATCTAATTTTCACTCTCTTATAGCTAGTCATATCTCACTAGTCATTAATAGATTGAATTAGTAGTCATTGATTTAGTCAATGATTTAGTCATTGATTTAGTGATTGTTTAAGTCATTGATGGTTAATGATTTAGTCACTGATTGCAACCATTAATGACCAAATATACGAATAAATAAACTACTAGATGTTAACATATTAATGACTAAGCTAAATACGACTAAGATACGTGAAATTAGCTACTAATAGTCATATATATGCGAATTTACTCATTTTTTTAGTCACAAATTTATCATAGGTCACAGAGGAATCGGACGAATCGAACCACCAACCTCCTACCTATAACAAGGCAAGTGCTCACCATTTAGCTAGCACCCTTTAAGAAGTTTTTATTGCTTGACAATGATGATATTCAAACAAATTTATGATAGATAACAATCTACATAGTACATAATTATTACTATTACAACTTACCAGTAACTAGTATTTATGATAAACTAATTCCTGAGAGCTATGTACAATTTTCCCTATAACTAAAATTAGCATAAGGAAAAATGTAATGCTTTTCATTGTATTGTGTAAATTATTGAAATAATGAAATAAATAAAATTAGCAAAAGAAAATTTGTAATGCTTTTTCATTGTATTGTGTAAATTATTGAAACAATGAAATAAAGATAATCATGTATTTTATCTTATTGAAATAATGAAATAAAGAGAAGCATGTGCTTTAAGCATTTTAAGGAACTCTTGTAAACTTCTATATAATTAAAAATATAACAATCACATAAATAAAATACGGATAAAAAGAGATAGTTTTTCTTACAACTATAACATAGTACTATATTAAAAATACAAAAAAATGAATATAAATTATACATATAATACCATGAAATGTAGTTTTATCATTCAATGTCAATAAAACATTTTACATAAATAAGATTATGCATACGAATTTCAATGGAATACACAAAATAGAAAAAAATTATAGGTTGTCCATCAAGTGGATCATCATCATCAAAATACATCTTAAATGCATTTTAAAGTGTTTGATGAATATCCTAAAGTTGGATCTATGTACATTGAATTTTATACATATTACAACAAATTTAACATGGATGTCCCCATCATTCATTGCTTCATTCAAGCAAATTTTTTGATTACATCTGTCCTTTAAGGACTTGCTGGTCGTTTTGTGAACCATCCAATCTTAAGACAATATAAATATTACATAAAATGTGTCTCTGCTGGGGGATATTACATCCTCACCCCATTGTTGCAACACTGTCCACAGTGTCCTTAGTCTTCTTTTGTAGCTTCTAGAGACTCCCTCTAACTCCTAAGTACTACATCCTTCATGTCCATCCTTGCACACAAACTTCTTATTTTATCATGTCCTTGATGACTTGACTTGTTCATTCTATTTTTCCATCTATTTCATCTTGGTCTCTAATCCTACAGACACATATTTCAAAGCATTTGATGTAAAATTCACATCCTGGTCATAAATTTACCCTCCTTGATACTCCACGAAGTCAGAATACCTCTTTTAGGAAGTATCTCTGCAATATTAACAATGTAATGCCCGGGTTTTGACCCCATTGCATTAGATGTATATGATGTATATATTGTAAATGAACATGGTGTGGAGCTAAAGGCCAAGGCCCCACCATTGGTCAGTCATGTTATGTTTTGGATTTAAATTTGTCACCGATTGTATATCGGGGCATGCGACATATATTATGTTAGTCATCATGTAAATATGCATCTATAATTAATTAAATGAACCCGACCAGCTGCGATCGCGGAAACTAAATCGAAAGGGGCATGATTTTTTCCCAAGGATAAGGATGTGGGGGAATTTGTCAAACCTTGGCCAATGGGGTGAAAATACATATGTCTTCTTCCTTTGCTTTATTCCAACCACTTTCATTAAGAAAGGATGCTAGTGGTTGAGGCAGTTAATTGTTTTGGGAGTGGAGTGGCAGGACTGTCAGTCCTCACCCACACGCACACTCCACCACCATGGTTGAGTTCACAAGGGAAGAAATCACCATCCTCACTCACACAGGTCTACCACTCTCTCCACGGTAGTGCTGAAGCTCTCATGCACTTCTGATCTGCGTTCTCCATTTTTGCCAGTCGTTTTGTTCACCTTCACATAAGAGTGGAATTCTTGTTTGCTCTCTCACACACAGAACCTTATGGGTTTTACCCACATCGTCTCTTCCCCTGTGGATTTGCAGATGATGTGGTCGTATCCACTCCCCACTGGCTGATTATGGGTTCGGCATTGTTGCTCATGCTCATCCACAGGATGGGAGACTGTAATTTCTTCCCCAGCATGGTCTGTATATGTTTTCTGGGTGATCTCGTGCCCAGGACGGGCTGTGTTTTTCCATGTTGTTGGCTATGGTTGTTGTGGTCTTCCCTACATGCTGGGGACTGTTGTAAATTCACCTGAGAGTCATTTTGGCCACGATAGGGCCAAGAATGACTCAGAATTTGTTTTCCTTATTTAAGCTGTGATAGCTGATTGATTGCATACATGTAATGGTTGGTCTTTGGATTGTGTAAGGAGCAAGGATGTCGGCTTGGTTTGCTTGATAAACCTGGTGCTAGAAACCACACAGATAGAGCTAGAGGGTTGGCCTTCTTCTCCATCACCCCTGAATAACACTGGAAGGGAATGCAGGGCCTGAGGGACTGTGTAGTAGAGAAGTGACTAATTCCTTGTGTTGGGTGTGTTTGGGTGTCTTAGAGGTCAGGCTAGTTCTGGTGTAGGTGTTCTTGGATCTGTAATGAGCTCACTAGCTTAGCAATTTGCCTTCTCCAGCTCCCTAATGGCCTGATAAACCCAACTCTGTTGGCTTGGCTGTGTGTTTTGTGTGTCCTTGGCTAAGTGTAAGTCTGCTATTCCCTTATTCCTTGGAGAATCATGCCCAGCTTGGGGGTGGCAGCGTTGCTGAGAGATTAAGGAGATCGCTGGCCTATGGTTGGGTGGAACGTTGCAGCGACATAACTGGTTACGGATCAACTTCTTCATAAGATAAGTGATCTTGCCTATTTTACTTCTGCAACCTTACTTTCTGTTAATTGTTATGAGATGAACATGTTTGTATGAATGAATTTTTCTTCCGCTGTGTATGATAAACAATGGCATATATGCATTTTCTACTTCAATGCATTTTATTTCATCATGTTATTTTATGAATTCATATGTTCATGGGGCACTTAGCCCGGGTGGTTAAAGCTTGGGTCGCGTCCTCTACGCCGGTCGGAGGCATGGGGACGTGGCAAAAAAATCCATAAGTTGACTTTAGATAAGTAAAAGATAATTTCACTTAACTTATTCTACTACTAAAACCATAATCAGATCATGTTTCTTTGGTATTAATGGCAGAGTTGCGATGAAATCCAAGGATTTTATCTCCCATTTCCCTCAGGAATGGGCAGATTTTATAACAACCTGTTGGATGTCGATATTCATCCTTCACTTGTCAACAATCCAATTTTTTAAATAGATAATCAATAAAATATACCTTTAATCTGGGCCAAAAGAGTTTCTTTCTCAGGGTTGTTATCATCTTTTGGTAACCATGGTGTCCTACATAAGGAGGCTTGTGCATCTGATTTAAAAATTAACAAATTTAAACCTGCAACATCATGCATGTATAATCACATAAAATCACCAAGAATATGCTAAACAACTGAATACTTATTGGCATTTTTAGTTCAATAGTCAACATTTTACCCAAGGGCATGTTTTCTCTCATCTCACCTACATGACATACATGCATGCAGTTCATGTGAGAGCTCATCATAATGAAAATTTCAATCATAAAATTTTCAAATATATTTCATACATAAATTAAATTTCCCAACATAACATCCTTACCTTTGATTGCCTCCTCTAGACCATAATACCTAGTTTTTTGCAGTCTCTTTACATGACATGTTTCCTAACATCAAACAACCAATATCATTGATAATCAAATCAAATGATGAATTTACAATTCTATCTCCTACAGAAATTAGATTTTGCAACCATGAGGCCATCCTCATATTGTTTGGCTCTAGAAAGTGGAATCTCTTACCCTTATTACTTACACTTTCTTCCCAAAACCTGTACATCTACACATAACATGTCGTCTTAACACAATTCTAGAATAGAAAATTTTCAAAACCGAAATATACAACTATTTTATGTTCGTAAATTAAATTTCACCATCATGAGATTCTTCTCATAATATTTGGCCTTTACACATGGTAGATTCTATCTTTATTTTATGGGACATGTCCACACTACATGTAACTTGAGACTTCCAATTATCTAAGCAATTGTGAGCATCGCTCCATAGTATCCTTTCATCATAGGAATTACAATGATCCTCATAATTGCAACACAGAGTACTATACAGTTACTTTATATGCATCATTAAAATTGCCAGGTATTTTCACCTTATTTATGCAAATAAAATTTACTTCCAATATTACTCATGATTTCACAATAATTCTCCATGCAATTTTGTCCCTTCAACAGAGCATTCAATCAAACATGACTACCATTTTCCATGCAATTATTTTCCTTATATTCCTAGAAGTTCATGAAATGATCTCATAACTTCCAATAATTCTATCATTTAGCTATTAAAGAATTGCAATGAAGTATTTATATTACAATCATGCATTCACAAAATGAATCATGTATGTACCCACACATACCTTGGCATCAATGTTCCAAGTGCTCCTTGGATGAATTCCTCTTTCAGAAGTTCTAACATGAATATATATACATGAGGGTCATCTCCTCATGGAATTACAAGTTCACATGCATGCCTCCTCAACCTATATATATATTACTCAACCGATATTATAGAACCTAACACCTCCCTGGGTGCTCCATGGCAGTTCTATTCCAGATACTAACACCTCTTTTGGGTGCTCACTGGCATCTTTGGCTTACCAATATTAGGTTCTTCCTTTCCAAACACCATAATACCTAGGGTTTGTTCTCTTCACAGAGCCCCCACTCTCATGAAAGTACCCTTACATAGCGTGAATGTGTGTGGAAAGAATTCTAACCAGCACTCTTACACCTAGGTGTCCCCATAGGTTACATACTGGTGCCTCATTGGATGGGTTGGGAAGCTATGTACCCCAAGTACATCCTTCCTCCACATACAATTTCCTCATCTTTATACACATAATATCCTTCTCATATAATTGCCATTACCAGGTCTGGTACCTATAGCTACTCCACCAGTAACAAATCACAATATTTATATCATTGTTTTGAATATCATCAATGTTTTATGCTAATGATCCTTTTTCCATCTATCACAGACATTTTTTTTTCTTCAGAACTAGCAATTATCCTACTAACATAATTGCCATATTCGATCATTTTAGAAGAATTTCCCAACTTCCTACATAGCATGCTTTCGACGTTATCAATTATCTACTATTGTTCACCATGAACGCAATGTATTTAATTGATTATAGCACCCTTGCTAGCATTTCATAGTATAGAATAAATCACATTGATTCTAGAGGTTACTTGATCGATTGGTTTCTTACCAGGGACTACACCACCCTTACACCAACCTATTGATCATAGATTTGTTGTCCTGTCCCTTTTTCATAAGGCTGTCGGTCATATGTAATAATATCACCCACATCTTCAACAATGATTATATTTTCCTTAGTCCTGCGACCATTACCATCCACCATAGTATCATAGACAACAATAATTATCTGCGGTTTGTTTTGTATGCAAAGCCTCACTACTTTTACCATTATGCAATATTATATGTGTGAAAAAACATCTTCTGTGTACTATGCCATATATATTTCTTGCATTTCCAACATTCCTATGCCAAAGTTTATGTACATGGAATTCAAATATATATTGGCAAGATAAGGGCTGAGGATATTTTCCTTTTTCAAATCCTTATCATAGCAAGAAACTCCCTTTTTCACATAACAACTAGTCTAACTTCATGGCTTCTCTAGGAAAGGCCTCTGCAGCATAACAGCTCTCGTCCTGTGCAATTCATATGGCAGCACTCCCTTGGAGCACCCTCCAAGTCTAGCACTAAAATTTCCTTCCGGACTTAGCTTAACAACCTATAAATTAGGCCCTTTGGCCAAATAATTCTTCTTTGCACCTTATTCCTTGCAAATTTCCTCGTCAGATCTCTACAAATTTAATCTTTGTCCGTCTGTAACACCCCGGTTTTGACCCTGTTGCATTAGATGTATATGATGATGTATATATTGTAAATGATAATGGTGTGGAGCTAAAGGCCAAGGCCCCACCATTGGTCGGTTATGCTATGTTTTGGATTTAAATTGTCACCAATGGCATATCAGGGCATGCGGCATATATTATGTTGGTTATCATGTAAATATGCATCTATAATTAATTAAATGAATCCGACCAGCTATGATCACGGCAACTAAAATGAGAAAGGGGCATGATTTTCCCAAGGATGAGGATGTGGGGGAATTTGTCCAACTTTGGCCAATAGGGTGAAAATCCATGTGCCTTCTTACCTTGTTTTATTCCAACCACTTTCATTAAGAAAGGCTGCTGGTGGTTGAGGTAGTTATGATCTTTGGGAGTGGGGTGGCAGGACTATCAGTCCTCACCCACATGCACACTCCACCCACTATTGACTTCACTATGGCAGGAAAAACCTTCACGCATGCTCCAATTCGCGACCTCACGATTTTGATGTTCACCTCCATAGTTTGTTTCTTCCTCACATTGCTCATCCACATGCAGGAATTTCACTCTCCACGACTGTGCTGAAGCTCTCACGCACTTTTGATCTGTGTTCTCCATTTTTGCTGGTCATTTTGTTCACCTTCACGCAGGAGTGGAATTCTCGTTTGCTCTCTCACACACAGAACCTTCTGGGTTTTACCCACGTCGTCTCTTCCCCTGCAGATTTGCAGATGATGTGGTCATATCCACTCCCCACCGGCTGATTGTGGGTTCTGCATTGTTTCTCACACTCACCCACAGGCTGGGAGACTGTAATTTCTTCCCCAGCATGGTCTGTATATGTTTTCTTGGCTATCTCGTTTCCCAGGATGGACTGTTCTTTCCCACGTTGCTGGCTGTGGTTTTTGTGGTCTTCCTTACATGTTGAAGACTATGGTAAATTTTCCTGAGAGTCATTTTGGCCACGATAGGGCCAAGAATGACTCAGAATTCATTTTCCCTGTTTAAGCTATGGCAGCTGACTTAATTTCTTGTGTGCAATGGTTGGTCTTCGGACTGTGAGAGGAGCAGGGATGTTGGCTTATATTTGCTTGATAAATCTGGTGGCTGGAAGCCACACAGACAGAGCTAAAGGGATGGCCTTCTTCTCCATCACCCTTGAATAGCACTGGAAGGGAATGCAGGGCCTGAGGGACTGTGTAGCAGAGAAGGGACTGATTCCTTGTGTTGGGTGTGTTTGGGTGTCTTAGAGGTCATGCTAGTTCTGTTGTAGGTGTTCTTGGCTCTGTAATGAGCTCACCAGCTTATCAATTTGCCTTCTCCAGCTCCCTAATGGCCTGATAAACCCAACTCTGTTGGATTGGCTGTGTGTTTTGTGTGTCCTTAGCTATGTGTAAGCCTGCTAGTTCCCTTATCCCTTGGAGAATCGTGCCCAGCTCGGGGGTGGCAGCACTGCTGAGAGATTAAGGAGCACGCTAGCCTATGGTTGGGTGGAACGTTGCAGCGACGTAGCTAGTTGTGGAGAAAAGTTTTCATAAGATAACTAATCTTGCCCATTTTTACTTTGCAACCATATTTTCTGTCAATGATATGAAAATGATGAACATGTTAAAATGAATGCTTGTGTGAATACATGTTGATTCCGCTGTGCAAGATAAATAATTATAGCTGTGTATGATAAACAATTGCGTTTATGCATGTTATACTGCAATGCATCTTCTTTCAGCATTCTATTTTTGCAAATTTTATGCATGTACATGTTCATGGGGCTTTTAGCCCGGGTTGTTAAAGCTTGGGTCACGTCCTCTATGCCTGTCGGAGGCATGGGGACGTGACAGTATGGTATCAGAGCTCATGTTGCAACATGGTCCTGCATGAGCCTTGAAGGATTGCAGTGACAGAGGCAGTGTTTCTTCTACCCAGCAAAAAATTTCAAGAATTTTTCTAAGTGCTGACGGTCGGGTCATCGGAAGGTTAGAGGTTCCAACTTTCGATGTGGCGGAAGGTCCTGTGCCTTCCCATCCACCGTTGCAGCTGTGGAAGGGATTCGGTCACCGATCGGAAGGGGAAATGGTTTTCCCATCCACCGTTGTAGAATCCAAAGTCATTTGTCTTCCAATGGAGAAAGACCGCTGACAGCCGACGCGGTCAGAGAATTTCAAAATTTGACTATGCGATGAAATCGTCAGAAGAAGAAGGAAATTGGGCTTCCACCGTTGCGGAATAAAGCCGTGAAATTCATCTAAGTGTCCGCCGGAAGGAGGAAAGGTCCGAGCGTTCACCGTTGCAGATGTAAAAGCGACTAAGCTTCCAATGGGAAAGTGGTCCGATTGCCGACAGAAAGTGATTTCCCATCCACCGTTGTGGAAGCCAAAGTAATTTGGCTTCCGATGTCAGAAGTTCGCCAACACTGGAACAAGAAGCGAAATTTGTCTAAGTGTCTGCCAAAAGAAGAAAATAACCAAGAGTCCGCCATTGTGGAAGCCAAAGTCATTTGGATTCCGATGTAAAAAGACTTCCGATTCTGCGGAAGAGAAAGCAATTTTCCGTTCGTCGTTGTAGAAGCCAAAGTCATTTGGCTTCTGATGTAAAAAGACTTCCAATTTTGTGGAAGAGAAAGCAGTTTCTCGTCCGCCATTGCAGAAGCCAAAGTCATTTGGCTTCCGAAGTGGAAAGACATCCGACTGCCGATGAGAAGGAAAGGAAAATTTTGAGTTTTTCCATGGGATTTCTTAGCAAATTCAGACTGTTTTCAGAGGGATTTTTTAGCTGTTTTTCAGTGAAATTTCAAGGCTGAAAAGGAGAAAAGAGGCAGCGATCTTATGCGCCAGATTGCGCGAAAACCCAACAATTTACAAAAAAAAAATGAGGGCGCTGCTCTCGACCCGCTCTGCAGTGGCGTAGGGAAGCCACAAGGGGGAAAGACCCCTTGACCCCCGTCGTTCCCCTCAGATGGACATTCTTTGATGAAGAAAATTTTGTGTGTTTGGGAAAATTGTCATTTTATGATCAGCACCAGGTGAAGGTAAGTGATTCTGATTTATAAGCTATGCATCTAACATTTGTATTAACACGTTTGCAGAGTCATAGTCACCTCCCAGGGAAATATTTCAGGAAGTACAGTTGGTAGGTAAGTGGTGGTTTAGTTATGAGAACCCATGATGGGTATGATGCTCGTGATTCTTATGAGTGAGCGAAAGATGCCATGGGTGAAAATGTCCGTAATAGAAATGATGACATCGAGTCTAATGGAAGGAGATTCCGAGAGACACCGTCATATGTTGCAGCCACTATGAGAAACTTAATTAAAGCCGAGGAGGAGCAGCATCAGTTGAATGCTGCTATGCAGTAGAGTTTGACATACTTGCAAAGGAAGATAGACTCTGGATGAGGTACAACAAGACCAGAAGGCAGTAAGAGCAGTACTAGGAGAAGGAGAAGAACTTCTAGTGGAACATCCGATTCTAAAGAATCCAGTGGGGATTCCAGTTCTTCTTCTCATAAAATAAAAAGAAAGAGACACCATAGGGATTGCACTCGAGATGAATTCAAGAAAGCTAAACCTCCTACATTTGATGGTGAGGTAAAGACTGGACAAGAGGCTAAAGCTTGGCTTCTTGGTATTAAGAAGTACTTTCAAGTGCATGATTATTCAGGAAACATGAAGGAAAGAGTTTCCATATTCAATCTAAATGGAAGAGCATCCATTTGGTGGGAACACTTCAAGCAAGTGAAGAGGATCAGTGAAAGGAGGCTTAAGTGGAAACAATTCAAGAAGTATTTCAAGCAGAAATACCTATCTGATAGGTATTATGATGACAATATTAAGGAATTCCATGAGTTGAGATTGGGACAGCAGACCATGGAAGAGTATGCAAATAAGTTTTTGGAGCTGTTGAGGTATGTCCGGTACATCAGAGATGAGAAAGTGAAGGTCCAGAGGGACATTGACTTCACAATTGAACTTGTGCCAGGAGCAGCACCAGTGTCCAAGGCACCCTACAGAATGAGTACACCGGAGATGCTAGAATTCAAGATGCAACTGCAAGAGTTGTTGGAAAAGAAGTATATCTGACTGAGTGTGTCTCCTTGGGGAGAACCAGTTATGTTTGTAAAGAAGAAAGATGGTACACTCAGGTTATGTATCGATTGCAGACAGTTGAACAAGGTTGTTGTGAAGAATAAGTATCCTTTGCCTAGGATCGATGACCTCTTTGATCAAATGAGGGGAGCAAAGGTATTTTCCAAGATTGACTTGAGGTCTGGTTACCATCAGGTGAGAATCAAAATTAACAAAAGAACCCCTACCTAACTAGTGACATTTAATATTACTAAGCAAACCTTAAAAATTTCACATTTCTAAAAAACTAACCTACATTATATTAACAAAGCTAATTACAACTTAAAATATATTAAACTTTTATTAATTTATAAAATCAAAAAATCTCTTAATAAACTCTAAAATACTTTATTACAAAATTTATTGTCCTAAAATTAACTTCTTTTCTTTTAAAATTTAAATAAATTTTTAAAAACTTTTTAAAAACTTTTCATAAATTTTTTTATAAAAAAACATTATTAAAAAACATTATTAAAATTTTAAACTTTTAAATAATTTTAAAGTTTAAATAGTTCTAAAGTTAAAAACATTAATAAATTTTTAAACTTTTTAATATCCTCAAAGTAAAAATTTTTAGAAAAACTTAATTAAGTAAACTTTTTAGAAAATTAAAATTAAAATTTTTTAAATTAAAACTAAAATTTTTTTAACCAATTTACCTTTTAATAAAAATACTTTAAATTTTTTTTAAAATTTTTTAAAAAACTTAAGCAAAAGCAAAACTTTTAAACAAAATTTACGACTAAAGTTTTAATTCCATATTGAAATTTATAAGTCGGTACTCAACCCTAAAAAAATTGTTACATTTATTATTAAAACAAAAGAACCCTTACCTATTTCAACCCGAGACACTTTCTCCTGATGATGAACCCTACTCTGTGGTTCGAAACATCGAGATAAAAATCCAACTTAACGCAGTTTCCTGCTTCTCTTAAAAGATACCCACTGCGTAGCAGCATGAACAGACATTCATAAGACTGCCTTCAGGACAAGGTATGGACATTATGAGTTTGTAGTGGTACCATTCGGTCTCACAAATGTGCCAGCTACATTTATGTGCCTTATGAATAGTGTCTTCAGTAATTATTTGGACAAGTTTGTTCTTGTTTTCCTTGATGACATTCTTGTTTATTCCAAGAATGAGAAAGAGCATGAAGAGCATTTGAGATTGACATTGAATTTGCTCAGGGAGCATCAGTTGTATGCGAAACTAAGCAAGCGTGACTTCTATAGAGACAAAATTTGGTACTTGGGTCACATGATCTCAGAGGAGGGTATATCTGTGGACCCTAAAAAGATTGAAGCCATTATGAATTGGCCTACTCCAAGAAATGTGATAGATGTAAGATCTTTCATGGGACTTGCAGGATACTATAGGAGATTCATTGAGGGATTCTCCAAAGTTGCACATCCAATTACTTCTTTGCAGAAGAAGGGGATGAAGTTCGAATGGACATCGAGGTGTGAAGAAAGCTTCCAAATATTGAAGAGTCTTCTGACCAGTGCGCCAGTATTGAAAGTTACAGATCCAAAGAAAGATTTTGTGGTGTGTATCGATGCATGTGGGAAAGGGATTGGAGGAGTCCTTATGCAGGACAACCACGTGATATGTTATGAGTCAAGAAAGTTGAAGGAACATGAGAAGAACTATGCCACTCATGATCTAGAGCTTGCAGCCATAGTACATGCCCTCAAGATGTGGAGACATTACTTGATGGGTAGAAGATTCGAGCTCAGAACAGACCATTGTAGTTTGAAGTATCTATTTGATCAGCCTACTTTGAATGCTAGGCAAGCAAGATGTCTGGAGTTTTTATGTGAATTTGATTTTGAAATCAAGCACATAAAGGGAAAAGAGAATAAGGTAGCTGATGCACTCAACAGGAAGATGCAAGAAATGCATGTGGCATCTCTTAGTATTTGCCAATCAGATTTGAGGCAGCAGATTGCCAATCGTTTTGCCGGAGATGAATTGTATGAGCAAGTAAAATACAAATTGCAGCAGCAAAGTATCGAGAAGAGGTATGAGGGATATAAATTGGAAGAAGATGGAATTATCACTTATAAAGGTAGAATTTATATTCTAGATGTAGCAGATTTGAGGAGAGTTTTTATGGATGAAATCCATCAAGCTCCATATTCTAGTCACCCAGGATATCGGAAGACAATTGCTACAGCTAGGAAGCAGTACTTTTGGCCAAGTATGAAAAAGGACATGGCTCAGTACATTTCAAGGTGTATGAAGTGTCAACAGGTAAAAGTTGAGCATCAACATCCAGCAGGCTTGTTACAGCCTTTGCCAGTTCTGGAATGGAAATGGAAAGTTATTTCCATGGATTTTATTACAGGATTGCCAATGACTTGGAGACAACATGATTCCATCATGGTTGTGGTAGACAAGTTGACTAAGGGAGCACATTTTATACTCGTTAAGTCTAAGCATCAGACGGATGACATTGCCAAGATATTCATGAAGGAGATATTCAAATTGCATGGATTTCCTAAGGCAATAGTCTCTGACAGAGATGTCAAGTTTACTTCCAACTTCTGGAAGGGGTTGTTTGTAGATTTGGGTACAAAGCTAAACTTTAGCACTGCATACCATCCTCAGACAGATGGGCAGACAGAGAGAGTTAATTAGGTGCTTGAAGATATGCTTCGCATGTACGTGATGGACAAACCAACCAAGTGGGAAGATTACTTGCACTTGGTGGAGTTTGCTTATAACAATGGACAACAGGCATCCTTAGGGATGAGTCCGTATGAGGCTTTGTATGGAAGAAGGTGTAGGACACCAGTGACTTAGGATAATCTAGTGAACAGGATTGTGCTTGGACCAGAATTGCCTAGGGATATGGAGAAAGAGGTTGTAAAGATCAGGAAGAAGCTGAAAGCAGCACAGGACAGACAAAAAAGCTATGTAGATAAGCATAGGGTGAACCGAGAGTTCACTGTTGGAGATCATGTTTACCTCAGAGTGAGGGCAAGGAAGAGTTCCTTGAAGCTTGGTAGTTGTGCCAAGTTGTCACCGAGATACCGTGGGCCATTTGAAGTGCTTGAAAGAATAGGGCCAGTTGCATATAGACTTGCATTGCCTGCTAGCACTAGAGATCATAATGTTTTTCATGTTTCTTTTCTTAAGAGATATGTACATGATCCTAACCATGTGATAAATTGGGATGTGATTCACGTGTAACCCGAGGGAGAGTTCCGAATCGAGCCAATGCGCATCCTCAACAGGAAGGTCACAATGCTCCAGAACTGAGCCATAGGGCAGGTAAAGGTGCAATGGGAGAACTATGGACCTAAAGAGGCTACATGGGAGCTGGAGGATGCCATGCGATTGGCACATCCATTTTTGTTCAATTTTGCGGAACACTGAGGCGATACCAGTGTAGCATTTTGTTCAATTTTGTAAGCACTGAGGACAGTGCTATTGAAGGGGGAGGGGAATGTAACACCCCAGTTTTGACCCCATTGCATTAGATGTATATGATGATGTATATATTGTAAATGATCATGGTGTGGAGCTAAAGGCCAAGGCCCCACCATTGGTCAGTTATGCTATGTTTTGGTTTTAAATTGTCACCGATGGCATATCAGGGAATGCGGCATATATTATGTCGGTCATCATGTAAATACGCATCTATAATTAATTAAATGAATCCATCCAGCTATGATCACGGCAACTAAAATGAGAAAGGGTCATGATTTTCCCAAGGATGAGGATGTGGGGGAATTTGTCGAACTTTGGCCAATAGGGTGAAAATCCATGTGCCTTCTTACCTTGTTTAATTCCAACCACTTTCATTAAGAAAGGATGATGGTGGTTGAGGCAGTTATGATCTTTGGGAGTGGGGTGGCAGGACTGTCAGATGTCACCCACATGCACACTCCACCCACTGTTGACTTCACTATGGCAGGAAAAACCTTCACACATGCTCCAATTCGTGACCTCAAGATTTTGATGTTCACCTCCACAGTATGTTCCTTCCTCACGTTGCTCATCCACACACAGGAATTTCACTCTCCACAACTGTGCTGAAGCTCTCACGCACTTGTGATCTGCGTTCTCCATTTTTGCCGGTCGTTTTGTTCACCTTCACGCAGGAGTGGAATTCTCGTTTTCTCTCTTACGCACAGAACCTTCTGGGTTTTACCCATGTCATCTCTTCCCCTATGGATTTGTGGAAGATGTGGTCGTATCCACTCCCCACTGGCTGATTGTGGGTTCTGCATTGTTGCTCACACTCACCCACAGGCTGGGAGACTGTAATTTCTTCCCTAGCTTGGTCTGTATATGTTTTCTTGGGGATCTCATTGCCCATGATGGACTATGCTTTCCCACGTTGCTGGCTGTGGTTGTTGTGGTATTCCTTACATGTTGAGGTAAATTCGCTTGAGAGTCATTTTGGCCACGATAGGGCCAATAATGACTCAGAATTCATTTTCCTTGTTTAAGCTGTGGCAGCTGACTTAATTTCTTGTGTGAAATGGTTGGTATTCGGACTGTGAGAGGAGCAGGGATGTTGGCTTAGATTTGCTTGATAAACCTGGTGGCTGGAAGCCACACATACAGAGCTAGAGGGCTGGCCTTCTTCTCCATCACCCCTGAATAGCACTGGAAGGGAATGCAGGGCCTGAGGGACTATGTAGTAGAGAAGGGACCGATTCCTTGTGTTGGGTGTGTTTGGGTGTCTTAGAGGTCAGGCTAGTTCTGGTGTATGTGTTCTTGGCTCTGTAATGAGCTCACCAGCTTATCAATTTTCCTTCTCCAGCTCCCTAATGGCCTGATAAACCCAACTCTGTTGGCTTGGCTGTGTGTTTTGTGTGTCCTTGGCTATGTGTAAGCCTGCTAGTTCCCTTATCCCTTGGAGAATCATGCCCAGCTCGGGGGTGGCAGCACTGCTGAGAGACTAAGGAGCACACTGGCCTATGGTTGGGTGGAATGTTGTAGTGACATAGCTGGTTGCAGAGCAAAGTTTTCATAAGATAAGTAATCTTGCCCATTTTTACTTTGCAACCATATTTTCTATCAATGATATGAAAATGATGAACATGTTAAAATGAATTCTTGTGTGAATACATGTTGATTCTACTGTGCAAGATAAATAATTATAGCTGTGTATGATAAACAATTGCGTTTATGCATGTTATACTGCAATGCATCTTCTTTCAACATTCTGTTTCTGCAAATTTTATGCCTATACATGTTCATGGGGCTTTTAGCCCGGGTGGTTAAAGCTTGGGTCGCGTCCTCTACGCCGGTCGGAGGCATGGGGATGTGACACCGTCTATCTATTATCTCCTACGTATCTATTTTCTCTGTTCTCATTCCCTTCATGATTATTTCCAATCATCGATCCATCTTATCCTATAAACTGGATTGTCCAATTTCTGTCAAACGCGACCTTCATGTTGACTTGTAATATTCCCCAACACACAAGCATTTATGTAATATTTATTTTACTATTTTATTTTTTGGTTGGTTCAGGAAACAACCAATGGTTCCTTGAAGGCTAGATGTAACTGAAACAATTATTTGAGTGAAACAATGAATGATGGGGACATCCATGTTAAATGAGGGAACTATGCGTGCAAGAGTGGGGAATGTGGAACAGTAAATCTTCAGAAGGTACATCAGGCACTAGAATGCCATGATGGTGGAGGGCACACCCTAGAAAAAGAGAAACACAGTGGTTGATGGAGATTCTGTGGAATGTACCGTAGCTGCAAAAGACCTAGAATCATAACTATAAAGAGGATGCCACTGAGTAGGATGGGGAACATTTATTGTAGGAGAAGTCCAGGAAGTGTTAGGGAAAGAGATGAGAGAATTACTTGGTGTGTGGGAACTCTAAGAAGTGTTAGGCAAGCGATTTCATACTGGAAAATGAGCTGAGGCTAGTTGTCACCACTTTTAGCACTGATAGTTCAGCTCGGGGGTGATTAAGGATAGAGAACATATGTGCCTAATCTATGGTTGGGTGGAATATGGTTAATCCCCTCTCATTGCGGCTCATGTTATAAACAGGTTTCATCACTAGGTTTTATTTATGAAAATATATTAAGCTCAGGGTATGTTTTTATTAATTCTTCACATTGATCTAGGAACTAAGATTCAATCTCATCAAAGAATTATTAACAATTACTCATGAATTAGCAATAACTGGAATACCAAATAGGTTTCCTCTCTGTATATTATATAAACAATAATGGATTACAATACCATGCATGAGCAATGGCTTAACTCAATGAAGAATTCGAATACCTAAGGGACAATTCGAATTCAATGAGTGAGTCTAGCTTAACTGACTCTTTGCCATGCAATACCACTCAGTTAACCACTTGACAAAAAAACCTTAATTGACTCACCAATCCTAACTGAAGTTGGAGTGCAATAAATGACTTAATCTCAACTGAAGGAGATCAAACACATGTCATAGCAACCAACCATCAAGTGCTAGTACTGCATGACTCCAATAAACCTTGATGAGGTTAACTGAAGCTGAACTGACCATCAGAAGTTGGTGAAGGCGCCTAGTTCACTCCAGTTCATTAAATAATAATAAAATAATCAATAAATAATGATTAAATAATATATTTAATGCATGGAGGCGCCTTAACTGACTGTAACTGATTGGTTGAACTGAAAGTAACCCCCAGTTAGCAATTAGGTGCATGAATGTCACCCAGATCACCCCTGGAGTGCTCCAGTTAGCCTCCTTGACTGTAGGAAAGGATAAGTTAGCCTCCTTGACCGTAGGTAGGCGTGGGAGTGACTGGGATGATGGTAATTAATGCTCCTTGATGTTAATTAAACTTAGGATAGTGGTTTAACTAGGCCAATTTTGACTGAAAGAGTGTGTATGATGGTAGATGTCTCCAACACCCCCCCCTTAAGCTATACTCAGGAAGAGTTAGAAAACATAGATGCATAAAATGCTAGGGCCCTGGAAACTAAGGCCATAGGTCACCCTGTACAATAAAGAAACTGAAACAATGCTCAAAACAAACTAAGTGAGGAAAATAGGGAAAACCCAGTGGGAAAAACCCCCCCTCAAGCTGAACACTGAAAGTAGTCTGGATCACCCTGATGAACTCACCCGCAACAGTGAACGGAGGTAAGTGAACTTATTTTCTGAAAATATCTTGGTGAAGATTTCTGGAGGAATCTTCCACTTTGGAAGAAAAACAATGCACTCAACTGAATCAGAAACATAAATAGCTGCACGGTGAAAACTGGACCCATGTAGAGCAACTGAAATCATCTGAAGAGAGAGCAAAGGTTCTTGAGGATTTGAACCATGTGTGGAACACTCAAGAAACTGATATGTTGCAGCCTTGAACAGCAAACCATGAGTGATAAAATCAGCCCCAAATCTTAGGAGCAAGTGTCCATGCGGATGCAGAATGTCTTCCTCTTTACTAGTTCTGTGAGGAGATGAGCTTGTGACCAAAGGTAGAGAATCCCTGGGACTCTGGAGAGCGAATTCTTGAGCTCCATAATCTGATATAGCTTCAGAAATATCTAATAATTCACAAACTAAAATATCAGCAACCTCAAAAGAGGAAACTAACACCAAATCCCCATAAGCAAATTTGAAGAAGAACTGCGGTACTTGATTTTTCACACCGGAATTGGTGAGAGCAGCTACAAGCATGAATGAAAGATTTTGGATTTTAAAACATGAACAAAATAATATCAGATCAGAATGTAAATCATATCTAAATATGTTCATAACAGATCCAAAACTATTAAATGAAATCAAATCCCCAGCAGCAGTTTTGAAGGAGACTTGCGGTACTTGTTTCTTCACACCATTGATGAGAACAGCTACAAGCAGTACTGAAGGTTTATGAACCTGAAATTTTGAACCAATAAATATCAGATAATATCCAAATAAGATCATATCAGATCCAATAATTTTCATATCAGATCCAAAAGTATGGTCAACCGAGACGGTAGATGCACAGTTTTCTTCGTCTTCAAAATTCTGAATTTTTGTGCATGCAATCCTGCAGGAATTTGCTGGAAGATATAGATCATGGGGAGGGAATGGATCACTCTGGTAATATGATATTTCTTCCAAAATATCCAAGGTATCACATATTTGCACACCAGCAGCAACATTAGAGGAAGAAAAATCAAATTTCTCTTCACTTTCGGAAGCAATTACTGGTAAATTTTGCACAGAATTCAAAGGAAAATCACCGGTGAATGTTTGCATGGAAGTGCAGCAGAGTTTTTCTTCAATATCAGATATTCGAATGTCTTCTTCTGTTTCAGCAATATGAGAAGATGAGATATCAGAGATCTCATGAACTTCCGGAGCATCAGGAGAAGGAGTCACTTCATGGAGACTTTCTGCAATTCAAATTGAATATGTAGAAGATTCTGCTTCATCTTCATCTTGAACAACTTCATCAGAGAGAGTAGTGGCTGAGACTTTTGAGTGAAGAACTCTTGTGGTGCTGGCTGCAATCTC
>LPNX010347995.1:107174-185205 GCA_001517045.1 Pseudotsuga menziesii
TTTTTACATGTGCTAATAGGTGGTTCAAGGTTAATGAAATGATAAATACTAGCTTTAGGTTATTGATGAAAATGTTTCTTACGAGCTAGTGTATGCTCATACTCTATTTTATTGACTATGAAATACATTCGGTAATATGTTTTCTCTATAGGGTTAGTAAGTTTAAGTCTTTCATGCTAATGAGTTCCAAATATACCTGTTTGACACACATAGATGTTGTTTACTGACAGTTATTGCTATGTTCCATGTGCTTTAAGAACTCGAACAATGTATATGTTGTCTGCGTCCTAATATCTGGAACATGTACTAGTTTTCGGAAGGTTTTGGTTTTTGGTAAAATGTTGTTTTGTTTAGCCATTTAGTTCTTAGAAATGGAAATATCACTTGAACGATTGTGCCTTGCCTCTCGTAAAATGATAACTCAAAAGGCTGTATTATTTATTTGTACATGTTACATTTATGTTGTATGATTCCCCTGATTGATGAGCTCAGGGAATATCTATGTGTGTGAATGTGTGTGGATAAATTAATAAAGAACAACCCTAAATTTGTTGATGGGAGCTTTGCTTAGGAACTGGTGCATGCTCATTCCCTATTTGGAATGACTAGGGTAGAATCGGTTAGATAGCTTATTAATGGTAGGATACACCTACTCTGGTTGATGCTTTCATATGAGTCTCATCCTTCTCCAACGAGAAGTATTCATGTTCGGTTAGTGAAGGGTTATGACTGGATTTGGATGGTCAAATCATGGAGGAAGTAATGCACCTACCCTTCTTTACTTCACTAAAAAATTCCTCTTCGATATAGTTTTCCTAAATGTATTGCTCCTGCTTGGCTGAAATTCTATGACTGTATTTGATGTATGGCCTCTGGGGTTATAGAATCCATGCTTTGTTCTAGGGGTATGAGTTTTTCTCTTGGTCACATGACCTTTCAAACAATGGAATTTTACTATTATGTGATGAGTTATTTAGTTTTATTATTACTCTCCTTCTTTATACATCTGCATAGGCCTTCTGGTTTCCCATGTAGTATGCTTAAGTTATTGAAGGCTAGAAGCCTGGTTACAGAGTCAAAATGCATTTGACCTAAGTGTTTCCGCACCCCAGAATCCGCTTGCAGAAGGAAGAAGGTAGGAGGTGGAAAGAGAATTTGAAACAAAGAAGAAGGTCGATTTGCCACGATCTAGAGTCCGTTTGGGGAAGGTAGAAGGCAGAAAGTAGAAGGTGAACAAATGAAGGTGATGATTTGTTGGTTTTTCTATTTCCAAGTTCCACAGCAGAAGGTAGAAAGGCGGAAGGCAGAAGAAGAATAGTGGTTAAATGATTCCATTGAATGTTTAGTTTCTAATTTCTGAGTTCCATAGAGAAAGGAAAATGGGAGGAAAGGTGGAAGGAGGAAGGTGGAAAGTGGTTAAACAATTATGTCGAATGTAGAGTTTCTGATTTTCGAGATCTGCAGTGGAAGGAAGAAAGGCGGGAAGGTGGAAGGTGTAAGGTTGAAAGTGGTTAAATGATTCCATCCAATGTTGAGCTCTTAATTTTCGAGTTGTGCAGTGGAAGGCAGAAGGTAAAAAAAAATCGTTAGTGTTGGGGTTTTTGCGGCATGTAGTCCACATTTTAGAACGCGAAGGGTAAAATGTGGAAAGTACAAAGTGAGAAAGAAAAGTAGAAATTACTTGAGGGTTCTGCAATCCATGATCTACATTGTGTAAGAGAAATTGTGGAAATGACCTGTTAATTATAAAATGACTATGCAGTAGCACTTAAGTTAAGAATGAATGATTTCAATCTTGTCACGTTTTGGGAACATCTAGTTCCGCTACATTATGGAAAAATTTTGTGCTAACCATAAAAGTTTTGTTTGGAATGTTTAAAACAAACCCATAGGTTTAAACCCTGTCTCCTTTTTCGTAACATCTAGTTCTGTTGAAGCACAACAAGGTAATAACTACCTTTTCTAAATGATAATCATATTTTTGCTTGATGAGTCTTGGTTATGTACTCCGGTTGTGTATTAAATTGATGGCTTCTGATCCATGTAATCTATTGGGTATATGATGGTTGATGAGTTCAATGGTGTACTACGAAGGATGTTTGTATGGTAATTGATGCAGGTATGGTTGTCTTTGGTTGATATAGGAATGAAATAGGTTAAGATATTATGAATTGATGATCATGTATCCAGGATCGTCGTTGTATGACTGTTTTAGTTGATGAATAATGGCTTCTTGAAAGAAGGTTAAGATCGCGGTAGAACTAGATATACGGCTGAGGAGAAACTATGCATGTTAAAATTACAAATGACATAAGTTGATATTCCTCGTTCATATGGTTGAGGATTATGTGGTGGAGATCTAAAGGCGCGAAGATCAACAACCTAAAGGAATTTTGCAATTTGAAAATAAAGTAGGGTAAAAAGGGTGTTGAGTTGTGAAATTTGAAAGTAATCGTTGCAAAAAGGATTAAGATCAAGGGACGAGGTTGACCGTGAAACCAAATCAATGATTGATATCGAGTTCACTAGGATAAATAGCACAGATAAACCATGTCCCAGTGTGAACGAAATTTTTATGAAATATTCATTATGATATTTGAGGTCCACCATCGATCTAGATCTGACGGACCTCAATCATTTCACAAATTCAACTAGTAGGTGATTTAACTACAGAGGGTGAATGTGAAATTTTTAATTTCAATCGACCTTGTTTTATTTGGTGTCCATTGTTTATTAAAAGTTGAAAGATATCCAACGATGGAGGATGATTTAGTTGGTTGAAATATCCTGGAGAATAACAGCAAAGGATGGACGCATAATTATTATGAGATCCAGTTCATCGAATGTTGAATTCTTCTCTTCGTTGAGCGTTGGAAGGACCATTGGTCTTGTTGATTAGATTTAGCGGTTTGGCTAAATCTAAAACTTGACTAAATCATGAATCAGTCCACAAAAGACTATTATAGGGTAACTTGCCATCAAGCTTGCTAAATTTCAGTAAGAATGATTGATCGAATTATTTTGATCACTCCACTCGAAGGTCACGTTTGGTAAAAATTGGACAATCCAGTTTAAAGGATAAGATGATGGGAAAAAAGAGTTGCACAAGGGATTTGAAAAAGGAAATATCTAGCCAAAGAGCTAACTTTACGCATCGCTAGTTTAAGTCTGGAAGGAAGGTTTAGCGTTATACTTGTAGGGGGCTCCAAGGGAGTGTTTCCATATAAATTGCAGAGGACCATAGTTGTTATGTCACAGATTCCTTTCCCATATAAGCCATGAAATTAGACAAGTTGTTACATGAAAGAAAGGGATTTTCCTGCTATGATAAGGATTTGGAAAGGAAAAACCTCTTCAACCATTCTATTGCAAATATATATATGAATTCCATGTACATAACTTTGGCATAGGAATCCTGGAAATGAAAGAAATATATATAGCATAGTACAGGGAAGATGCTTTTGCATACATATAATATTGCATAATGGTAAATGTAGTGAGGTTTTGCATATGAAATAAACCACTGCTGATAATTATGGTTGACTATGATATTACGGTGGATGGTAATGGTTGCAGGACCAAGGACAATAGAATCATGGTTGAATATGTTGGTGATATCATTGCATATGACCAATAGCCTTCTGAAGAAAGGCTAGGACAACAAATTTATGATTGATAGGTTGGTGTAAGGGTTGTGCAGTCCCTGGTAAGAAACCAATTGATTAGGTAACCTCTAGAATCAAAGTGATTCATTCTATACTAAGAAATTCTAGCAAGAGTGTTATCATAAATTAAATCCATTGCATTCATGGTGTAACAATAGTGGATAATTGATAACATTGACGACATGCTATGTAGGAAGTTGGAAAATTCATCTAAAATGAATGAATATGGTAATTATGTTAGTAGGAGAATTGCCAGTTATGAAAATGATACATATCTATGCTAGATGGAAAAAATCATTAGCATAAAATATTTATGCTATACAACACAAAGATATAAAGATTGTGATGTGTTACTAGTGGAGTAGCTGCAGGTATCGAGACTTGGTAATGGCAGTGATACGAAAAGGATATTCTACATATAAATATGAGGAAATTGTATGTGAAGGAAGGATGTACTTGGGGTACATGGCTTCCATAAGGATGTACTTAGGGTACATAACCTCCCCCCCAACTAGCTAGATACCGGTATGCATCGTTGGGGATGCCCTGGTGTAAGACATCTGGTTAGAATTCTTTCTGCACACATTTATGTCGCTTAAGGGGATTATCATGAGAGTGTGGGCTCCGTGAAAAGAATAAACCCTAGGTATTATGGTGTCCTAAAAGGAAGCACATGAGAATGGTAAGCTAGAGCTGCTAGTGAGCACCCAAAAGAGGTGTTAGGATGTGGAACATAACTTCCATGGAGCACCCAAGGAGGTGTTAGATTCTGTAATATCGGTTGAGTAATATATACACACACACACACGTTCAGGAGGCATGCATGTGAACTTGTAGTTCCGTGAGGAGATTACGCTCATGTATATATACTCATGTCAGAACTTATGAAAAAAAAGAATTCATCCAAGGAGCACTTGGAACTTTGATGCCAAGGTATGTGTGGGTACATACAAGATGCATTTTGTGAATGCATGGTTGTGATATAAATACTTCATTACAAATTATTTACTAGCTAAAATGATATAATTATTGGTAGTTATGAGATCATTTCATGAACTGCTATGACTACAAGGAAAAGAATTGCATGGGAAAAGGTAGTCATGTTTGATTGAATGCTTTGTTGAAAGGACAAAATTGTATGGAGCATTATTGTGAAATCATGAGCGTTGGAAGTATATTTTATTTGCATAAATAAGGTGAGAATACGTGGCAATTTTTTATGCATATAAAGTAACTGTATAGTACTACGCGTTGCAATTTTGAGGATGATTGTAATTCCAATGATGAAAGGATGGTATGCAGGGATGCTCACAATTTCTTGGATGATTGGAAGTTTTTGATTGCAAGTAGTATGGGTAGGTACCATAAAATAAAGACAAAATATACCATGTATAAAGTCCAAATGTTATGAGAAGGATCTCATGATGGTGAAATTTAATTTATGAATTGAACATAGTTGAAAATGTTGGTTTTGAAATTATGCTATTCTAGAAATGTGTTAAGATGACATGTTATGTGTGGATGTCTAGGTTTTGGGTAGCAGGTGAAGTAATAAGGGTAATAGATTCCACTTTCTAGAGACAAACAATATGAGGATGGCCTAATGATTGAGAAATCTAATTTCTATAGGAGATAGAATGGTAAATTCATCATTTGATTTGACTATCCATGATATCGACTGTTTGATGTAGGAAACATGTCATATAAGAGACTGCAAAAAACCACGTATTTTGGTCTATAGGAGACAAACAAAGGACAAGGACCTTATCTTTGGTAAACTTAATTGATGTATGAAATAGATATAAAAAAGTTATGATGGTAGTTTCCTTATGATGACCTCTAATGGGAAGTGCATTCTTGTATGTCATGCAGGGAAGATGAGGAAAACATGCCCTTGGGGAAAATGTTCACTATTGAGCTTAAAATGCCAATAAGTATTTGGTTGTTTAGTATCTTATTGATGAATTTTATGTGATTTTACATGCATGATGTTTCAGGTTTGAAATTGTTAATTTTAAATGAGATGCATAAACCTCTTTATGCAAGACACCCTAGTTACCAAAAGATGATTGCAACCCTCAGGAAGCAAATCGTTTGGCCTAGATTAAAGGTAGAGTTAATTAATCATCTATCTAATGATTGGAGTGTCAATGGGTGATGACTGAACGTTGATATCTAGCAAGTTTGTTATAAAATATGCCCATTCCTGAGGAAATGGGAGGTAAAATCTTTGGATTTCATCACAGGTTTTCCATTAATACAAAAGAAACATGATCCGATTATGGTTGTAGTAGTAGAATAAGTTAACAAAATTTCTCTTTTACTTCTGTAAAGTCAACTTATGGAGCTAATAATATTGTAGAGATACTTTCTAAAAGAGGTATTCCAACTTGGTGGAGTACCAAGGAGGGTAAATTTCTGAACAAGATGTGAATTTTACATCAAACGCTTTGAAATGTGTATCTATAGGATTAGAGACCAAGATGAAATAGATGGAAAAACATAATGAACAAGTCAAGTCATCAAGGAGATGCTAAAATAAGAAGTTTGTGCACAAGGATGGATAGGAAGGAGACAATACTTAGGAATTAGAGGGAGGTTCTAGAAACTATGGAAGAAGACTAAGAACACTGTGGACAATGTTGAAATAAGGGGGTGAGGATGTAATATCCCCCAATAGACACACATTTTATGTAATATTTATTTTACTATTTTATTGTTTGGTTGGTTCACGAAACTGCCAATGGGTCCTTGAAGGACAGATGTAACCAAAATAGTTGCTTGAGTGATATAATGAATGATGGGGGAAACCATGTTAAATGAGGGAACTATGCATGCAAGAGTGGGGGATGTGGAGCAGTATAATTACAAAAAGGTACATTAGGTTCTAGAATGCCATGATCATGGAGGGCATGCCATGGAAAAAGAGAAACATAGTGGTTGATGGGAATTCTGTGGAATGGACCATAGATACAAAAGACCTAGAATAAAAACTATAAATAAGATGTCGCTGAGTATGATGGGGAGCTTTTGCTATAGGAGAACTATGGGAAATGTTAGGCAATGAGATGAGATAATTACTTGGTGTGTGAGCACTCTGAGAAGTGTTAGGAAAAATATTTATGCCTAGAAAATGAGATGAGGTTAGCTGTATCCACTCTTAGCACACATAGTTGAGCTCGGGGGTGATCAAGGATAGAGAACATATGTGCCTAATATATGATTGGGTGGAACGTGGTTGTTCCCCTCTCATTATGGCTCGGATTGTAAAAAGGTTTCATCACTAGCTTTTATTTATGAAAATATATTAAGATCAGGGCATGTATGTACATGTGCTGTTATAGTTGATTTTACCACACCAGGTGAATCACACTTGTATGGACTTCCCATGTCCCTTTGCAGACTCCTTAGACCCCTTGGACCATTTTTTGTTCTTTGATGTTTCCTAGACCATCCCTATAAACATGTGAAAATTGATACACGCAACTTTTAAACCCCTAATCGTGTATATACGTAGGTTTGACCCCTAAAATCGTGTACATCGGGATGTGTACAAAATCCAAATCCTTTTGGAGTTTTCCTTGACATGGATCCAACTCACTTGTCTCCTAGGCTTCCATATGCCATGAGATTGCTCGGATTCGACCTTTCATTACCCCTTTTAAAAGCTATATAAGGAAGTCTTTGGATACATTGAAGCCATAAGAGAATTGAGAGCAAATAAACTATAGTCCATTGTTGGCGGAACTTGTGCTTGAGTTTGCATCCCTTTGTCCCTTGGAGCACTTTTGTGTTCTTCCCAAGCTTGCCTTTTGCTTGTAAGCTTGCTATCGAGAGATGGAGGATTGAGGTGGTGGAGGCCCAAGTGGGGGTTTCAGTTTATCCAATTCACAGGCATGCCGACAGAGGTTGTATCCATTGTAATCTCTGATTTTATATTAATAGAAATATCTTTTCCTGTCCAATAATGTACGTTTGAATGAATATTTTATCCATGGATGATTTCAAATGCTTATACATTGTTTATTATATATGCCAAAATAGATCTAACACCAATATATATAGTATGCTTGTCTTGTTTACTTGTTGTTGAGGAAAGTGATTAATCAATTCATGCTGAAGTTGAAAAGCTCAATGGGGATCTACTTCAACCGTCTGGAATAAGGTACGAGGTCTGATCCTTTAGTGTTAGATATTTGATTTCTATTGCATATTGGAAAGGATTGATTTCTGGAGTCAAGCTGTCTGTGATGGTACCCCAAGCCATAGGAATTTCTCTCCATAACAGAATTGGCGACTCTGCTAGGGAGTTCCTAGTAGTTGTCCTTTGGCGGTTTTCTATCGGCATTCAGTGACTGTGAATTGCTCGTTTTTCTCTTATTTCTATGTCAGGTCTGGGGGCATGTTATCCTGGTAGTGTCTGATTGGTGTGAAGTTTGTCTCAACTTGTTTTTTTGCCTTTATTTTTATGCACCTTTCTTCCTGTACATGAGTTTTTAACTCATAGTAGCGTATATGCATGGGTTTCACTGCTATTTTCGTGTACACACGCGGGTTTACTGCGAACAGTCACGTATGCCCTTATTTTTTCCTTCTAGAGGAATATTGATTGTTGCTGGGTGAATTTGGATGATTACCGAGTCTACTTTGATACTGCTAGAGTCTATATACACCTCTGTTTCTAACCAGAGATGTTTTCTTAGGGTAAAATTTATTTTTTGAAGAATGTTCTTGTCATTGCATTTTTTATTTTTTGTTTTGGGATTAGTGCATTAGATTTATTTTACCTTAGTACTTTTCTTGAGTGCTGCTTGAGTGTGCTTGCAAATACTGGGGGTTGTAGAACCATTCTTTTTCTTTGGTATCTCATTTTTATTTCAAAAAATCCAAAAATATTTAATTATCATTCTGCATTGCATCTTGCATTTTGCATAGTACTTGCACTAGATTTGCTTTGGAGTATTAGTTAGGATTTCATATAGTAAAGTTTGCATCTATCATTCGAAGAAAATTGTGCATTTCACATAGTAGCATACCTTGTTTTTTCATGGACACAATGCATTTGCATTGATTGTTAGGTGTGCATTTTGCTTCATGTTGTGTCATGACGCCATTAGTTGCATAGCCATATACCTCTTTTGAGTAATAAATCCAATTAAAATCAATGCTTAATTAAAATGAACTACACTATTTTATTTGATAGGGTTCACCAACAATATTAGGTTTTAGGGTCTTGGAATAGTTTATTGTGAGTAAATTCTCCAAGACCACTAAACAACAACATGTATGTGTCTATCCAGGTGAGTGTGTGAAATTCCTTACTATAACCAATGTTTCTTAGGATCCTCCTCTCAAAAGGGAGTTAAACACAAGGCAGTGTGAGCGATTATTGATTGGGATGACCCCTAGTAATAACTCAGTAGCACCGGAGATATTTCTAGGATCGTATTCATATCTGGGGGCTCTTTCGATCGTTTCAGGATTTGTTACCCTACCCATACGGTCAATCCCACCTGTGAATGTCCTCCTAAGCATTAATTATATTAAGGTGACCTTAGTGGCCTTACCTAGGATATTGAGGGGGTACTCTGCAGGGGTTATTCTACGGGTGTTTCGGACAAGTTAGGGTTGGATAGCACAGTCGCTTTACACGTTGAAGCTGAGGGCCGCAATAATTGGTTACGTACATCCGCTTATTTTGTATAGGAGTCTCAAGCCTCTCTTAGGCCAGACACACCTGCTTCATTCAGGAGCTCATTTATCCTACCCTTGATTGCTTGTTTTTGGCTTTAGATTTTATTGGTGTATTCTCTATGCACATTAGCTTGCCTAAGGTTTGCATAGATAGAGAGTATTTTATATTTTCTGAGTCATTGTGGATTCGGGTGCGACACCTCGTCGTTATCATCGTTTAGCAGGACTTCTGACTTCTACATTTCCACCTCCTTTGAGAGAGAGTGATAGAAAGTCCAGGTGGACTACTTCGCACATTGATTCACACACGATGGGAGACCATGTTGAAGGTATTGCACAACCACCTTCTCCCATTCAAGTGGAAGATGTGGAGTTTACTCCTAACTATGATCCTTCAACTGATTTGACTGAGTTAGGTCCTATAATTTATGAGATAGGTACTTTTCATGATGGAACTACTTACTCTAGTGTTTATCCCCCATTGATGCATCACCACTATGGAATGCCAGAAGATGATGAGACTCATTTTGAACCTGGAAGCACTAGTTATGGTAGTTATGATATGTCTGGTTTTCCCACACATGATTTGGAATTTCATGTCGAGTCAGAGTTTGAGCCTAGCACTATGCCTGGGGGCGCTCTCATTCCTTACCATGCGGAGAGGTTTGGGAGCACAAGTCACATTGCACCTTCCATCCAGGAGGAGGAAGCTACATCACATATTCCTCCTAGGCCTAGGGCTAGTGATCCTATTAGGATACTAGATCCAAGATGAGTGACTATAGGGAACAACACGTACAAAATTACATAGGTCCCTTCATCCTCTGTCCATAGTTGTTTGAATGTTCACCCTCCACCTCATTCATGTGGTCCTTCGGGCTGGAATGTTGCTACGAGTCAGGTCCATACTGCTGTTACTCGACCAATTGTGTCTCAGGTTCAAGTACCGCCAGTTGTTTTGGGAGGTCATGTTCATACTTCTAGAGGTCATGTTACTACTTCCAGAGTGTATATTCCTACTTCCAGAATGTACATTCCTACTTTTGGAGCGTATATTCCTACTTGCGGAGTGTCTCATGGGATGACTTATGGACCTTATTATGGGACTCAATATGGGAAGTGTTCTTCACCTTATGGGTGCAGGTATCAACAACCTGCTTACTCTCCAAATTATGACTTTGTATATTTGAATAGTCAAGGTACACCACACTATGGTCCTTCCATGCCACCCTATATGGGTTAAATGGGAGGAGGGCACTATGGCCAAGGCCATGGTGGTTATAGTAATCAGACCTATGTGAATTAGAACTATCAAGGAGAGGTCCACCAACCTAGTCATCCTAGGTTCCCTTTCCACACAATGATAAATATTCCTAACTTGTCGAGATTGACAAATGATCCTATAGCTCATGAACCATCTTGGCCGGTTGTCCCTACTAAGATTCCCTTGGACATACCCAAATTCGAGGGTAAACTGGGAGACGATCCGAGCGAACATGTTACTACCTTTCACCTATGGTGCTATTCAAATTCCTTACACCAAGATTCGATCCATTTAAGGCTATTTTAGTGCACCCTTACAGGGCCTGCCATGAAATGGTATATAGAGCTACCTAGGGGGCATTTTCTTTGTTTAATGACCTAGCGATGACTTTTATTAACCACTTCCAGGTACTAGTGAGTTATGATGTTGGTACGGAACTCTTGTCAACATTTCAATAGGATAAAGCCACACATATATTGGATCATATCCAAGAGTGGCGTAGACGTAAGAGGTTGATTAAAGCCTTTATACCACCAGAGTTTCTCCTCGAATGGTTCCTTAAGTCGTTATTTCCTTATATAGCAAAGGATGTTTCTACATCTGGAGTTCAAATTGAGGAACAAGACATTTTTAGGGTGTAGGAACTGGATTTGATTTATTCTCAATCCATTTTATTATATGAGATCATTCCCAACGATCCACGTTCTAGTTTCGACCCCAAAGTTAAACCTGGACCACATGCCGATGGCATTGTTGGTTGTACGAGTGCTAAACCTATGGATTTAGTTGCAAAACAAGTTAGTCAATTGTCAATCAACCAATATGCTTTGGGACAAGCCATGGATTCATCTCAACCCACCCAAACAGAGAGTGTGCTTTCATTGCAATCATCGGACTAGAAGGGTAACCAGCAACCTAGAAGGAATAAAAAGTAGGGTAAGAATAATCGTAAGGGTGGATATAGGAATGAAAATGCTAATAATAATGACAAGAATTCCCGTAATTTTGGGGGGAAAAGTAAGCTAAATGTAAGGTTAAATTTCCTTGCAAGTTGTGTAAGGAAGATCACCTCACTTACTTGTTCCCTCGTATCGATGAAGCCTCAAGATTCTTAGTGCAGGGCCCAGCTGTGCTGACTAACCCTTTTCCTCACAATCAAAACATGAACTCAAGGACCCATGATTAGTCTAGTGGTGATTAAGATCCGTCAGAGGGTAGTGGTCATGGTTCCATTAACATGGTACGTGCTACAAAAATTGTGACCTGTGTGACGGACTATGGTTTGTCAAAACCCAACCCAGGAAAGGAACCTGATCCACTAGGGACTCCTTTGCATATTGAAAAATCTGTGGATAAACCTGCAGTGAATCCTAGGAAAGCACCCGCGATTCAGGTAGAGATAGAGAAACTATTGAAAGTCAGTTTTATCTATCCTGTTCCCTTGATAGAGTGGGTTTCAAACCCCATTTCGGTTGATAAGATGCAGGGAGTGATCTACATATGTAATGATTTCTGTGATTTGAATCATGCGTGTCTTAAGGACAATTTCCCCACACCATTTATTGATCATATTTTGGATGAGTGTGCGGATAGTGAGTTTTTTTCCTTTATCGATGGATTTTCCAGATACAATGAGATACAAATTAAACTCGAGGACCAACATAAGACCACATTTATTTGTCCTTGGGAAACTTTTGCATATCGGAAAATTCCTTTTGGCCTTAAGAACATTGGAGCTACTTTTCAGTGGGATATGACCTTGATCTTCCACAATCTCAAATCGATTATTGAAGTGTTTTTGGATGACCTTGCTGCTCATTCTCGTATGAGAATGCGTCATCCCTATCTTTTGAGATTGGTATTCGAAAGGTGACGCCATTATTTGGTCAGGTTAAATCCTTACAAGTGCATCTTTTGTGTGAATTCTGGTCACTTATTAGGATTCATCATTTCTAAAGAGGGTATGAGAGTTGACTATTTGAAGGTTGAGGCAATACTTTAGTTGTCTCCCCCGAAAAACATTTGTCATCTTCAATGTTTGCAAGGCATGGAAAACTTCTTACGGAGATTCATTGTCAATTTTGTCAATTTTACTAGAGGCTTCATGCGTCTTTTGAAGAAGGAAACCACCTTTTGTTGGGATGAGCGAGCCCAGGAGTCCTTTGATGTGCTCAAGAGATCCCTAGCATCGTCCCCAGTGATAGCCATGATTTTCTACTTTATGTGGCTGCGTCCATGGAGATGATTGGTATGGTTTTGTTTGAAGAGGATGACGAGCTCCAAGACCATGTCATATACTATCTAAGCTGGAATATTATTGACGTGAAGATTTGTTATTCCCATGTTGAGAAGCTTGCCTTAGCTACCGTACATGCGGTTTAGTTGTTGAGACATTATATTCTCCTTCGCCAGACCTTGGTTGTAGCCCATGTCAATCCATTTCAATTTGTCCTCACTTGAAGGATGATTGGAAAAAAATATAATAAATGGATTGTCATCCTACAAGAATTCAACCTCGAGTTGCTTTCGACAAAATTGAAGAAATCGTTAATTTTTCCAGAGCTTATATCGGATTTCCCAAGAGAGGGCGAGGAGTTGGTTTATGAAGATATGTTTATCGATGAACACATATTATTAATCTCAACTTTAGACCCATGGTATGGGAATATCATTATATATTTACAAACATTGAAGGTCCCTACTCACCTCTCACGAGATGAACGATGACAGTTACATCACGTGTCTAAGAATTACCTCATCGTGGATAACACTTTGTACCGCCATGGGGTGGATTCCATTTTATGATGTTGTTTAACTCATGAAGATGCTAAGGTAGTGTTGAATGATTGCCATGGAGGGGCGTGTGGTGGTCATCTATCTGGGCTTTCTACAGCCCAAAAAATCTTAAGAGTGGGTTATTTATAGTCGTCGGTCTTTTAGGATTGTGCAGATGCAGTCAAGAGGTGCCATCCTTGCCAGATGTTTTCACCTAATATGTGCTCGAAACCTACCCCATTACACCCAATCATCACCACCAGTCCCTTCACTAAGTGGGGGCTTGATTTTATGGATTGCAACCCAGCTTCAGCTGGGGGGAATCATCATATCATAGTGGCTGTTGATTACTTCACGAAATGGGCTGAGGCTATGCCTATAGTTAAATATGATAGTGAGACAGTCGCACACTTCGTATTCAACCAGATTATTACTCGGTTCGGTATTCCGAAAGATCTTGTCACTAACCACAACTCGCACTTTCAGAATCGTATGATGGAAGAGTTGGCATCAAAGTTAGGGTATAAACAAGAGAATTATTCCTCTTACTACCCTCAAGCGAATGGACAGGTAGAAGTAGTGAACAAATCACTCAAATCCATTCTCCAATGAACCATCACACAAAGCAAGAACAATTGGCATACTATGTTATATCATGCTTTGTGGACTTATAGAACCGCTGTTAAGACTGCCATGGGTTTTTCTCCATATAAACTTGTACATGAAGTGGAGTCGGTATTGTCGGTTGAGTGTTAATTTCCTTCTTTGAAGCTAGCCATAGAGCTCTTACCAGACACTTCCCCATTGGAGGAGTGTTTGGTCCACCTTAAGCAATTGGATGAGCAGCTTCGAGATGCCTTGGTGGCTCTAGAAGTAAATAAGCATTGCGTAAAGGTCCAGTACGATAAGTATGTCCGTCCAAGGAGGTTTAGTGAGGGAGACTTGGTCCTTTTGCGGGATCAACCAAAAGAACCCTTGGGGGAAGGAAAGTTTAACCCCATGTGGCATGGTCCTTACATCGTCAAATGTGTGTTAGAGAAGGGTGCTTATGAGTTAGTGGATTATGAGGGAACGGCCTTGGTGGAGCCTAGAAATGGGCTCTATCTCAAAAAGTACTATGCATGATTTTCATCCAAGGCTGTTTATTGTATATTATTGTATAGTTTTTCATAGGTAGGTCTTTTTCTTATGGTGATCAGGTTTGTGATTAGTTTTCATTTCTTTTGGTAGATGTCAATGGAATCTTCCACCTTCATAAGATTTGTGGATGGTGCATGCCATCACACTCAACACTCATCCTCTGCTGCTTGGGTGATTTATACTCCTATGGGTCAGGTATTGTCTTCAGGAGTTGTATGTTTATGGCCATCTTCAAACAATGTTACTGAGTATAGTGCTGTTATTGAGCTTCTACGGGATGCCATTTTACATGGTGTTCTCTCTCTTGAGGTATGTCTTGATTCGGAGTTAGTAGTGTCATAGCTTAATGTCTTGTACCATGTTAGAGATCCAACATTATTAATAAGATTCTTACGTGTGATATTATTAGAAAGACAATTTGACAATATAACATACATACATATTCCAAGAATTAATAATCAAGTTGCTGACTCATATGCTAACTATGTGTTAGATTGGCATTTGTTTCATACACAATAATATCATCACAAACATAAATTTTTACACATGTAAATAAATAAACTAATCATCATAAAAGTTTTTATAAACATCCAAAATGTGGTAATACATAGTGTCATAATACAAAAATGGGGCTCTCGAGCCACCAAAATATAATACACAGTAGTACAAAATGTATCACTCCCAGGTATCTAGGCCTGTGGAGGAGGAGGGGGGTTGTGATCGTGGAATGTCACTATGGCTCTAGCTATTCATTGAAATAGCCGCACCCATGCTCATAGTACACCCACCACCTGGCCCTACATGGCCTCAGGAAAGTCCTCGACTTGCGCCATGGGTACTTTGTGTGTCAATCTCATGAAGTTGGTATGAATGCTTTGGAGCGTCCGCTTTGCATCCACACCTGTGATATCGTCTCCTCTTCCCCTCCGTCTATGATGAGGGAAGCCTTTAGGACACTGTGGTCCCACATCTGCATGCATATGGTAGATGTCATTATGTATTGTAACCCAAAAACATGTCTTTTGATTTCATATAGTCAGAAAACACAACAAAAAAAATAACTCAAAATTTTTAAAAAGAGGGTCGAGATTCATTACCTATGTCACCGTATGCCGATCCTGGTGGTAGCGGCATGTTTGGGTGTCCCCAAAAATATATTCCCACATAGGGGTAGTCATCAATGGCAACTACCTGTCGTCACCATCATGGAAAGAAATCAGCTGGATAGGGGTTGGACACCCTACCTCCACCCAGTCTGTGCATCACATCCACCCAATGCCATTGGGCCAGATCTTGAACCCTGTGTAGAGGAATGTAAACTCTAGGGCTCAATCCTAGAACACGCTCAAAGAAAAATGTGCTTAGTATGTTGCTGAAACTAAAGTTTCACACTCTACCCATATTGCACTCATTGAGCTGGTGTTTCATGTTACCTAGTAGCGCAGTGCTCTAATCGTATATCTTGGGTCTCATGCACTGCACTACATAGAACCTCAGAGGCCACGAGGCCCGGTGGAGTGAAGCCAAGCCTTCTATCCTTCCCAGTGTTAGTAGGATGGCCTTTAGGCCCATCACCTATATGGATTTAGTTGGGATTTGACTCCCCACCTTCTCCATGTCCGGATAGCAGTACACCACAATTTACTCATCTATAGTCAGGCCACCTCCGGGCCCGCTAGAACGTAGGTTCACCACTTCCCCCCATGGGGAAAGTCTAGTAATAAAGTATATGTCCTCCATTTCTATTGTGAGGGACATCGCGTCTATCTGGAATGACTCTGAGCCTGGATGCCAGTAGTCCACTAACATCTGCAATAGTCCTAGTTTGGCTCTTAAGCCACCAAGACACCAAAATTTGTAAAGCACACATGCACGTAAAGCTTGTTGAGCCATTAGATCTGCCCTTACTGCCTCTTCTACATCACTATGTTCACATTCTCTATCATTCTAGGACAATCCTGCACATAAAAGTTGAGTTTTGCCCATTAGAATACTTAAAAATCATTGAGCGCGGCCCCATACACGACTGTTTGCTAAACAGTCATGTATGTACATGACTTTGAGGGCATTTTCCATGTATATCCAAGCCTATATTTGGAAAACACTTGATTTCCACATGGGCTGTGGTGAGTATCTTAGAATCGCCTAGAAACCCAAATACACCATGGAATTTGACAAAATTTGCATCAAAATGAAAGAGTAGAGCATGGGTAAGTACATGGAAAAAACGGTAGTGGATTCCGCCGGCTGGATCTCCTGGAATTCGCTGTTGAAGTTTTGAGCTCAAATGGGTAAAAATTTCAAATGTTTTATAATGTTTTGAATTTTTTACTATTTATAGAAATTTTTCAAATTTTTGAAAATTTTTACCCCCTTTCCTATAGTTTGGACCGTTTTTGGACTAATTTATGATGTAGGAGACCCTTTTTAGTGTCGTTTCAGCCATTGGATTGACCCGTTCCTAACAATTTCAGGTATCATATCTAAACTGGCATAAAGGTTAGGTTTCATCACCATTTGCATTTTGCATGACCTTATGACCATTTCATTATAGCCTTAGGTATGAACCCACTCTATTATGTCACGAAACCTTCTTGTTGTTTTAGAAGTGGCATGATATGAGTGGTAGAGCTTGACCTTACATGGGTACCCTAGTTAGCGCCTTATTTGAATTTGGTGCCCATGCTGACATTTTGTCCCTTAGGGTGTGGGAGTTTGTTGTATAGTATTGCCATGACATTTCGCAAGAGCCTCATACTCCTCTTTATCTTTTGCTAGCCTTTTTCCCTCAGGACTCCCTTATGTGAAGTTGTAATTGCATTATCATGAGCTTTTTCTGCCTTATTGAGCCTTACACCGGCTTTCTTGATATTGTTTCATCCATATAGCCCAAGGTTGTCTCATGTCTAGCCATGCAGAGCCATTTTATATATCCTTTGTAGCTTGATTCCCTATTTTTAATGGGAGGGGATTTTCCAATGAGTGTCGATATCCTACACATGTATCCATGCATTGAGCATAGGTATGTTCCACTAATTAGAACTAGTTTGTTTTCCCATATGACACTCGTCTCCTCCTAGTCTGTAACTATAAAGCAATTTTATTCTTTTTCAAGGTTTTTAAATATTTGAAAAAGTCCAAAAAAATCAAAAAACCAAAAAGCTGGACAAGGAAAGATGTTATCTTTTGGCAGCTGTCGAGTCCTGTTGCCTTCGAACAGAGCAATGTATATCACATCCATTGGTTGGGTTTATAGTTTGACTTTAGTAGATGTACTCATTTTATCTAAGTTTATCTCCATCGACTGGTTAAGCTTCCAGTCCCCATGGAGCCTTTGTCGATGCCTCCTGTGTCGCAGAGATGTCCCAGTTCTGTATATCTAGTCTATGCTACTTTTATTTAGTCACCATTCATCGTTATGCTCTCGTTCGAAGGAATTTGAAACCTGAGTCATCCATTCCTCAGTTATCTTGACTTTTCATGTCAACCATTCCCGTTACAGTTACTAGTTCGTGCACCTTATGATATGTTGGATCAGGGCCCCGCAGCTATAGGAAAAGCTACCATATCAAAACAAGAAAGTCAAAGGAAATAGTACCTAAAGCAGCCGAGAAGAGAGCTCAACCACTGCATTTAAGGCAACAGTGACGATAGGAGGGCTCAGCGACCCTCATGAATGGATAAAGAGCAATGGGTCGAGGTATTAAAGACAAAGGATAGAAGGGGAGCAACCAAGGAAGCGGCGCCCATAGCCACGATCAGCGCCGGGAAGTGTGGAAGATTGCAGAAAGCTGTAGTGTGACCAGTAAGCAGTAGTTCAAAGTACAAATAGGCCGACTGTCATAGTTAGGGTTTTGTGTTACTGTTGAGATAGGCCCACAATTTTGTATCTTGGTGAGACCTTCGGGCCACCTATTTAAGCATGTATTTTGTATTGTAAAAGGTTAGACAGTAGATAAGTTCGTCATCTAGTTATCATCATTATTGTAAGATATTGAGAAAGAGTCGAGCTTTGGTTTTGTTATTGAGTCTGTAGTTATCTTACTGCAACCAGTAGCTGACTCCTTGAGCATGAATGTAAAAATCCACAGGGATTGAGAGACAGAGAGAGAGGATATATTGTAAGAAGAAGCAATATAGAAAGAAAAGAGATCTAAGAGAGAAGGGCTCCCAGCTGAGTGCATCGAGTTTCCCAGAAGATCTCAAGCTGCATAATAGGTTGCAGTGGAACTGTGTGTACTCTCTCAAGATATAATAGAAACACAGTTCCTGTGGACGTAGCTTCCTCCCTGGAAGTGAACCACATAAAATCCGTGTGTTGTGCGACTGTTTCATGTGATTGTGCTATGCTTATTTGCTATCTGTTATTCATTGCATGAACTTTTCTATCAGTTAATGAATGTATGTAAGCTATCCTTCAGTTGTAGTAAGATAGAAGGCTAAATGTGAGTTGAATGTGTTAAGTATTATGTATATGAGTTTGTCAGTGCTTCATTCATGACAGCTAACAGTTAAAGTGTTAATGACTTCCGTATATTTAGTTCAGCAAGTTGAGTGTCATTGATGTTAAGCGTGTTAGACTGTAGAGGCTAAGTGAAGTTGTTTAACACCTTGATGAAGGTTAACTCAGCTATTATACCCAGAGAGGAAGCCCCTGGACCTTGAGAGTGGTTGAGTATATAGAGTCTCACTGTAGGAAATATCGTGGTGTAGAGAGGCGATATCGCACCGTCGAAGGAGCTGCGGTGTGAGATATCACATGTTAAGAGTTGAGCAGAAGAGTAAGTTTGTGCATCATCCTAGAAGCTCCGATGCAATAAAGAGCCAGTCCTGTAGCAGAGTCAGCTAGGGAGAGAGAAGCAATGCTTGTAGAGACATTCATCTGGTTAAGTAGATTCAAGAGAACCCAGGATGCTACAAAACCTGGCTGAGGAAACTTTATTTTTCAACCAACCCATCTAAGATCACTTCAGCTGAGACTTCAGGCCGTTATGTGGTCTGTCGCCGAAAGGGCCAGTGAGATAGGGATTTTGTTGGTACAATAAAGTAAACCTGGGTCTACAGAAGGATTTAAATCCAACATGATCTATTCCTTCCACATTATACAACTTTGCTGAGTACCTTGTGCTAGATGATGGGGGATGCCTTAATGCCCTCCTTCCATCGGATTTAATCCCATCGACTTTAGATCATTTATTTTGGGATTGGAATCTAGAGTCATTATTTAGGTCCTTCATGGGGGCTTCACTTGTTGACCAATATCCTATCACGTTAGTTCATATTGTGGGTTTTAAAATTATTAAAAATTGAACCAATATATTGCAGGTATTCGAGGGATGAGGGGTTTATGGTGGGGGTGGGTAGGGTGGTTTATAAGGATTGAGGTATAAAAGGGGCAGGGATGAGGTTTTAAGTATTGGGAGGGGGTTTCAACAAAAAGAGTTTGGGTGAATATCTCTAGAAATTAAGGGTATTCTTTTATATCCCACGATCACACGTGCTATGTGAGATGTTCACTAAGTGAAGTCCCTGTGAGCTCCTTGAGACTTGCAGTCATCAGTGGCAGGTTCTCTCACCATCGATAATTTTTGGGAATACATCAATGTCCCCTGATCGATGGATCCTCTCAAGTGTTCGACCTCAACACATTTATTCACACTTTTTAGTTTCCACTATAGTACCTTGATTTCCATTTTCATTATCGGTGGGTGATCTCGTGTCTGTTAACGGTATACATAAAGGACTGGTAATCAGATGATGGACTACTATGTTCAACCTCGACACCTCTATTCACATAGTAGGACATGTACTCATAGGGGTTTGTGTAGAAGACCTTCCAAATTGGTGGCATCTCTTCTATGCTACCTCCTTGATTGTGCCATTGTTCATGAGATTTCAGCTCTCATGACTTTATTCCAGTATATGTCAGACATTTCCAGCTATTATGGATATCTTGATCCATTATATATCTTCAGCCATTATCGAGATCATGATCCTTTATATATATTCATCATGGAGATTTTGATCTATGTATACTGTACATGGCGATGACCACTTATGTGATGTTTTGTATCATGCCTATTCATGGCCATTGTACTCTTATGTATCCGAGACTGCTATATGTATTTGTAGTTATGTGCAGAGTTGTATCATTGTACTATGCTAATTGGGTGGCTGGTATTCCATTTGGGATTCTTCATCACTCCACTTCTGGGATGGACTTATAATGTATTTCAGCCATCGTATGACCCCTTTGACCTCACACATTAGGGGGCATCTGTTATAGCTAATTTTACCACACCAGGTGAATCACACTTGTATGGCCTTCCCCTGTCCCTTTGCATACTCCTTAGACCCCTTGGACCATTTTTTGTCCTTTGATGTTTCCTATACCATCCCTATAAACATGTGAAAATTTATACACACAACTTTTAAACCCCTAATCACGTATATATGTGGGTTTGACCCCTAAAACCGCATACATCGGGATGTGTACCAAATACAAATCCTTTTGGAGTTTTCTTTGACATGGATCTGACTCACTTGTCTCCTGGCTTTCCATATGCCTTTAGATCACTCTGATTCGACCTTTCATTACCCCTTTGAAAATATATATAAGGAACTCTTTTGATACATTGAAGTCACAAGAGAATTGAGAGCAAAGAAACTATAGTCCATTGTTGCTGGAACTTGTGCTTGAGTCTGCATCCCTTTGTCCCTTGGAGCACTTTTGTGTTCTTCCCAATCTTTCATTTTTCTTGTGAGCTTGCTATTGAGAGATGGAGGATTAAGGTGGTGGAGGCCCAAGTGCGGGATTCAGTTTCTCTGATTCGTAGACGTGCCGACAGAGGTTGTATCCATTGTAATCTTTGATTTTATATTAAGAGAAATATCTTTTCCTGTCCAATAATGTATGTTTGAATGAATATTTTATCCATGGATGATTTCAAATGCTTATAAATTGTTGATTATATATGCTAGAATAGATCTAACACCAATATATATAGTATTCTTATCTTGTTTACTTGTTGTTGAGGAAAGTGATTAATCAATTCAAGATGAATTTGGAAAGCTCAATGGGGATCTGCTTCAACCGTCCGGAATAAGGTACGAGGTTTGATCCTTTAGTGTTAGATATTTGATTTCTATTGAATATTGGAAAGGATTGATTTCTAGAGTCAAGTTGTCTATTGTGGTACCCCAAGACATAGGAATTTCTCTCTGTAACATGTGCTAATAGGTTGTTCAAGGCTAATGAAATTATAAATACTAGTTTTATGTTATTGATGAGAATGTTGCTTATGAGCCAGTGTATGCTCATATTCTGTCTGTTTGGCTATGAAATGCATTCGGTAATATGGTTTTTCTATTGGATTAATACATTTAAGTCTTGCATGTTAACGAGTTCTAGATATACCGATTTTACATGCATAAATGTGGTTTATTGACTATTATTGCTATGTTTCAAGTGCTTTAAGAACTGGAACAATGTATATGTTTTATGTGTCCTAATATATGGAACATGTGATGTTTGCCAGAAGGTTTTGGGTTTTGGTGAAATGTAGTTGTGCTTATCCATTTGGTTCTTATATATTCAAGTATCACTTGAACAATTATGCCTTGCCTCTGGTAAAATGGTAACTCAAAAGGGTGTATTATTGCTATGTATATGTTACATTTATGCTGTATGATTCCCTTGGTTGATGAGCCCAGGGTATATCTATGTGTGAAAATGTGTGGATAAATTAATAAATAACAGACCTAAATCTGTTGATAGGACCCTTTCTTAAAAACTGGTGCATGCTCATTCCCTATTTGGAATGAATAGGGTTGCATCAATTAGATATCTTACTAATGGTAGGATAATCCTACTCTCGTTGATTCTTGCATATGAGTCTCATTCTTCTCCAAGGACAAGTATTCTTGTTTTGTTAAGGAATGGTTATGACTACATTTAGATTCTTAAATCATGGAGGAAGTAATGCACCTACCTTTCTTTACTTCATTGAAAACTCCTTGTTGGATATAGTTTCCTTAAATTTATTACTCCTGCTTGGCTTAAAGTCTATGACTGTATTTCATGTATGGCCTCTAGGGTTATAGAATCCATTGTTTTTTCTAGGGGTGTGAGTTTTCCCCTTGGTGACATGGCCTTTCTAACTATGAAATTTTACTATTTTTTGTTGAGTTATTTGGTTGTAATATTACTTTCTCGATTTTTACATATGCATGGGCCTTTTGGTTTCCCATGTAGTATGTTTAAGTTCTTTAAGGATAGAAGCCTAGTTACAGAGTCAGAATGCATGTGACCTAAGTGTTTTTACACCCCTAAATCCACTCATGGAAGGCGGAAGGCAGTAGGCAGAAAGAGAGGTTGAAAGAAGGAAAGAGGTCAATTTGCCATGATTTGAATTCCATTTATGGAAGGCAGAAATTGGAAGGTGAAAAAATGAAGGTGACAATTTCATGATTTTCTAATTTCTTAGTTTCGTAGTGGAAGGTGGAAAGTGGTTAAATGATTCTGTCGAATGTTGAGTTTCTGATTTTCGAGTTCCGCAGTGGAAGGTGGAAAGGAGGAAAGCCAGAAGGTGGAAAATTGTTAAACAATTCCGCCGAATGTTGAGTTTTCCATTTCCGAATTCCGCAGTGAAAGGTGGAAAGGTCGAAAGGAGGAAAGCGTAAAGTGGTTAAATGATTTCATCAAATGCTGAGCTCCCAATTCTCAATTTTTGCAGTGAAAGGTGAAAGGTAGAAACAAAAAAAATCGTAAGTATTGGAGTTTTCGTGACTCGTAGTCTGCATTTTGGAATGCAGAGGACGGAAGTTGAAACGAGGGAAGTGAGAAAGGAAAGTAGAAAGTACTTTAGGGTTCCACAATTTGCGATACACATTGTAGAAGCGAAATTGAAGAAAGGTACTGCAAGTTGAGGAAAGGAACCATTAATTATAGAATGGCTGTACAGTAGCACTTAAGTTAAGAATGAATGATTTTAAGGAAGATTCATGGCCATGCATTATATAAAAGAATTTTTTTTTATGCATGTTTAAGAGGTTGTATGGGTATGTCACATGAGTAATCAGAAGAATTTGATCAATCATTATCACCCGAATTTATCGAGCTTGATGCCAGGTTCCCCTATAACAATATTTAATGGATTGATTCATGATCTAGTCATGTTCCAAATTTAGTTGAACCACTAAATCTAATCAATCTGGCCAATGGTCCCTCTAGTGCTCAAGGAAGAGCGTACTTGAACCTTTGATGAACTAGATCTTATAAGAATTATGCATTGAGCGTCTACTATTATTCTCTAGGATATTTCAACCAGCTAAATATTCCTTCGTCCTTGGATCTCTTTCAACTTCAATCAATGGTGGAATCCAAACAAACTAAATTCGGTTGAAATTAAAAATTATGCATTCACCCTCTATAGTTAACTCATCTGCTAGTTGAATTTTTGGAATCATTTAGGACTATTAGATCTAAATTGATGGTGGAACTCAAATATCATAAGGAATATTTCCTAAAAATTTCACGCACACCAGAATTTTGTTTATCCGCGCTAGTTCTCCTAGCAAAATTGTTGTCAACTGTTGATCTTGTTCCAAGATCAACCTCATATATTGATCTTAATCTTATTTACAAAGATTACTTTCAAAATCTTCAACTCAATGCCTTTTTATACGCCTTGCTTTTGAACCCGCAAAATTCCTTTAGGCCGTTGATCTTCACACCTTCAAATATCCACCATACGATTCTTAGACATATGGATGAGGAATATCATCTTATATAATTTGTAATTTTAACTTGTGTAATCTCTCCTCGGTTGTATATTTGGTTCTACAATGATCTTAACCTTCCACATAGGCACATACTTAGGATTTGTTTATCATCGATCCTTGCAGTGATCGATCACTAATCCAGAACCCTGTAACAAGGTATTAGATACATTCCAAAGTTTCCTGAGCAAGATACTTTTAATAGGGTCCCAAGGATACTCTCTTCTTTAACAAGACCTCCGATAGATTTCCTAATGAAGGTGTTAGTATCACATTCTATATCTTTTGTATTTGATAATTATACTTGAATCTCATCTTCAATGAGGATACCCGAGTCATGCTTAACCTGTCACGATTAGCACTTACTTTACAACAACGATATAAGAAATACCACTAAGTTATTACTAGTGCCCCTTTAATACTTCCACCAGATACCTTTCTAGTGGAGGTTATGAGGGAAACTATCTTCACTAATCACCTAAAATACTGCAACAAGAAAAGATAAGTTATATGCAACAATTCCCATTTAACTTAGAATAAAAAAGGGTCATAACAACATATCACTTTTAAACTCATCACAAATCATAATTCTTCTTCGAAATTATTCAATATTTCATTATTCATTAACTAAAATTAGTCATACAACGACCCTCATGCATACATTATCATCAATTCATAATATCTTAACCTATTTCAGTCCTATATCAATCATGTAATGTCAACCAAAGACAACCATACCTACATCAATTATCATACAAACATCCCTTGTAGTACATAAATAAACTCCTGGAATCAAATCTACTTTATTCCTGGAAACCTCCTGGAATCAAATCTGCTTTATTCTTGGCCTCCCTAGTGCATGTCTGCTTTTTCTACTTTATTTCCTGCTTTTTCAGTGTTTTAAGGCAATTCGGAAAGTTTGACTAGGTGAGGTTAACTTGTTTTTTGTCCTACACATCGTCCACTCTTTTCTCCTATGAAAAGCATGTATGAGTTTTCCTTCCATCCACTATTATCTTGCCTAATTGATTTTTCCAATTCGTGAGCTCCTAGAAAGTTTTGGAAACTTCTTTATGCACCTATGGGGAATTTGCTTAGATTTAGTAATCCTACTTTTGACTAGATTCGAATGGCATATTCATGCATTCGAATCCCTCATGTAATTATTTATTATGGTATCCTATGACTTCATAGGGTTGGCTATTGTGCACTTATTCAATACAGTTTAGTGTTCAGCTCCATATTCAATCTCTTTTGTGAGTAATTTTACATGTGTAATTGGCAATTGATGTGAGTGTAATTGTTCTAACACTAGGTTCAATTTCTGCATGGTATCAGAGCCTTTGTAGATTAATTTCTCTCCTTCCAATTTGTTTTGCAGGTTTGACATCATTGACTGGGAGCCTTCTACTGACTGCCGGGACAATTTCCGAGCTATGGATCAATCTCAGAAGATCATCTTGAATCCATTTAACTTCTTTGAATGGAAAGCAGAGATGGAGATACTGTTGAGAGTGAAAGGCCTCTACAGAGTGACTATGGAAACATAAGCAGAGCCCAATGCAGCTATAGAGAAGATGAAATGGCACAACCAGAGGGATGAGACCTATGGTCTCTTGTGTCTGAGTATATCCAGAGACCTCCTTTTCCATCTTGATGGATTGACATCACCGAATGAAGTATGGGAGAATATTTTTGATATTTTTGGAAATACAGATGAGATGAGGGGACATCAAATTGAAAATGAATTGATCTCCTTGAGTCCCAATAGCTTTGAATCCCTAGAACTCTATTTTTCCAAGTTCAAAGCACTTGTTTTGTAGCTAAAACAATGTGGGATCAAAAAGAACGATGATCATCTAGTATTGGCCATACTCTTGAAGCTTGGACCTAACTATTCAATGTTTGTTTTGACCTTCTATGCCACAAAGTTGACAGCTCGAGCCTGGAAGATGCCTAGCCTTGCAGATTTCATGGAATCTCTCACACAAGAACAAGATAAATTGGTGATGATGGGAACCATCAAACCATCCAAAGACCAAGCTCTAGTTTCTGGATATTTGAGGGTGGATTCAAAAATAAAAAAGAAAGCTAAAAATCCACTTGAGCAAAAGAGAGACAAGAACAAGTCTCCAGAGGAGCCTCAAGGTTCCAAGAAGAACTACCAGAAGAAGAAGAACAAAGGAGAAATGAGCAAGTGCACATACTGCAGTAAGGGAAATCATTCTGAGAGCTTGTACATGAAATATAAAATAGAAATTCTGACCCAACTCCTGGAGAAGAATGGCATCTCCCTTCCAGATAGCTTAAAGAAGAGGGAAGGAGGATCAAGTTCAGAAGACAGAGAGAGAGTTCATGCATTGGTTCCTGGAACATCAAGCTCACCTAGTTTCATCATTGATTCTGGAGCTTCAAGACATATGGTTTCAACCAAGGAGGCATTCACCTCACTTGACATGTCGAAAGGTCCACCAATAGTACTGGGAGATGACTCTCTCACAGAAAGTTTGGGCAAAGGGAGGATTGATCTTGATCATGGTAATTTCAGCAATGTGTTGTTTGTTCCAGGTCTTGCCTCTAACCTCTTATCAGTGTATCAGATGACCCACACAGGGTCTCCAAATAAAGTCATATTCTTCCCTGATGAAGTTGAGATCATAGAGATATCAAGTCGTAAATTCATTGCAAAAGGAGTTGCAAATCATACTTCGAAGGTATACATGTTCTCACACTTCCTACCCTACTCAAACCCCTCTGCTCTTCTGATTCATGCTAATGAGGCAAGAAAGCTTTGGCATGAAAGATTTGGCCACCTAAATTACAAGTATCTTTCTAATCTTAATGAAAAAGAGATGGTCATAGGGTTACCAAAGATAAAAATTTCCAAAGGAGTCTGTTAAGGTTGCATCCTAGGAAAACACCCAGAGCATAAATTTGAGAGAGCTAGTCATGAGAGAACCTCTGCACCTCTAGAGTTGATCCATAGTGATGTTGCTGGCCCATTTCCTCGTATTTCAATGAGCTATGCCAAATATGCATTGAATTTCATAGATGAATTTTCTAGGTATTGTTGGGTTTACTTCCTGAAACACAAGTTTGAAGTTTTTGGCCTCTTCAAAGTCTTTAAGGCTTTGGTTGAAAACCAGTCTGGGTTGAAACTCAAGGTCCTCAGATCTGACAATGGTGGTGAGTATGTCAAGTCTGAGTTTATTCAATATTGTGTAGATGCAGGTATTCAGATGCAGCATTCTATCCCTTACACACCACAGTAGAATGGTGTTGCTGAGAGGAAGAATAGATCACTGAAAGAGATGGCAACATGCATGATGGAGGCTAAGACTTTGACACCAAAGTATTGGGCTGAAGCTATAAACTATGCAGCCTATATCCAGAATAGGGTTCCTCATAAATAGCTTTATGGTATGACTCCTTTTGAATCATGGAGTGGGAACAAGCCAGATGTGACCCATTTCAGGATTTTTGGCTCAAGGGCTTGGGCTAGAATTCCAACAGTAAAGAGAAAGGATTTGCAGCCCCAAATCCAAGAGTGTCTATTTGTTGGGTACTCTAAAGATTCAAAAGGGTACAAGCTGATCAATTTGAGCATAAACAAATCCTTCATTGAAAGGTGTGTTCAGTTTCAAGAAGAATCCCTAGCAGCAGTGGAAGTTGGAGAATCCTCTTCACCACCAGAACCTTTGAATGTAAGTGAGGAGATAGTTGAACATCCTGATTATGATATGTCTGATAGTGATGATTTTATTGCAGATCCAAACATCCCTACAAGGCCAAAATGGGAAGCCAATACCATTCATGCAGCTCGAGAACTAGCTGGAAATCCTAATGACCCTAGGAGGACTAGATCTTAATTTGAGAGTGCTTTATGCATGAAAGATCCTATGTTTGATGAGAAATGCTATCTGATGGTAAAATCAGATCCTCAGACATATGAATATGCAGCAGAAGATCCAAGATGGCAAGCAAACATGAATTAAGAGTTCATCTCACTCCAGAAGGGCACCACTTGGGAGCTGGTTGATCTTCCCCCAGGGAGGAAGCTAGTTCAGTGTAAGTGGGTGTACAAGACCAAATTTGCTGCTGATGTTTCACCTCTAAAGTAAAAGTCCATATTGGTAGCCAAGGGATACTCACAGGTTCATGGCATAAACTACAATGAAACCTTTGCACTAGTGGCAAAGATGGACTCCATCAGGCTAGCCTTAGCCATTGCAACTTCAAAGCAATGGGAAGTACATCACATGGATGTGAAGTGTGATTTCCTGAATGGAGATCTCACTAAAGAGATATACATGCAGAAGCCTCAAGGATTTTCTACTAACCCATCTCTTGTGTGTAGGCTAAAGAAGTCATTGTGTGGGCTTAAGCAAGCCCCCAGGGCTTGGTATGCCAAGATTGATAGATTTCTGCTATCACTGAATTTTGTTCGATGAAAATCATATCCAAATGTATATTTGAAGCTGATTAATGGTTCATTAATGATCATTTTTTTATATGTTGATGACCTCCTCATTACAAGAATCTCAAAGGATGAAATTGCTTCCTTGAAGGATGCAATGAACCATGCCTTCTCCATGACAGATTTGGGGCTATTGAGCCAATTCTTGGGGCTTGTGATTGCTCAAACCAAATATGGAATCAAGGTGCACCAGTCGAAGTATGCCTTGGATTTGTTGAACAAATTCAAAATGAAGGATTCCAAGCCAGGCAAGACTCCTTTCCTTTCAGGAGTGAAGCTTGAAGAAGCTGATTCTTCACCTATGGTAAACAATACACTGTATAGGAAATTGATTGGATGTTTGTTGTATCTTACACATACTAGACCTAATATTTATTATGCAGTAAGTGTGGCTTCTAGATACATGGATCAGCCTCATGAGATCCATTGGAAAGTAGCCAAAATGATCCTTAACTTTGTTCAGGGAAGAATGACACATGGGATCTTCTATAAAGCTAAATATGATCTTGATTTGATTAGGTTTACTAACAGTGATTGGGTAGGTGACAGCACAGATTGAAAGTCAACATCAAGATATGTGTCCATGCTTGCAGAAGGGCCAATCAACTGGTCAAGCAAGAAACAGAGTGCCATTGTACTCTCATCTACAGAAGCAGAGTACAGAGGATTTGTAAATGCAACAACTCAATGTTTATGGTTGTAGGGGTTACTTAGAGAGTGTGGCTTCGAATCAGAATACTCAACTACTATATACTGTGATAATTAGAGTACCATTCAAATCTGCAATGATCTAGTTCAGAAGCAAAGAACCAAACACATTGAGATCCATATGCACTGCATCAGACAGCTTGTGCATGATGGCACCATTCACCTACTCTTCTGTTCATCTTCAGAACAAGTAGCTGATATCTTCACCAAATTTTTTTGTGAGAAGACATTCAGCAATCTCAAATCACTGCTAGGGATTGCTGATCATGCTGTGAAGCATGAGTGATGACAAGATTTCCAAATTTTGTTTTACAGTCCATGTTTAAGGGAGGATTTTCCCCACTGGGTTTTTGCCTCTTTCCTTGGTTAAATGGACATGCAGTATGTAAAGGGTGACTAAGCCTTGTTTCTAGGCCCTATAATTTTCTGATATATTACTCATAAGTCAGGCTTAAGGGGGGGGTGTTATAATAATCAACCCATAGTTAGCTACCTTAGACATTAATTAATTCATTTTTGTCTTATTTGCCTAGTTTCCATATTTCACCTTATGCAAGTTGTCATATACACATCCATAGTGGTCAAACTTGCTAATTTTGAGTCATGGAGCACTTGGGAAACCTATTGGAATCAAATCTGCTTTATTCCTGGCCTCCCTAGCGCATGTCTACTTTTTCAATGTTTTAAGGAAATTGGGAAAGTTTGACTAGGTGAGGTTAACTTGTTTTTTGTCCTACAAATCCTCCACTCTTTTCTCCTATGAAAAGCATGTATGAATTTTCCTTCCATCCACTATTATCTTGCCTAATTGATTTTTCCAATTTGTGAGCTCCTATACAGTTTTGGAAACTGCTTTATGCACCTATGGGGGATTTACTTAGATTTAGTAAGCCTGATTTTGACTAGATTCGAATGGCATATTCATGCATTCGAATCCCTCATGTAATTATTTATTGTGGTAGCCTATGACTTCATAGGTTTGGATATTGTACACTTATTCAATACAGTTTAGTGTTCAACTCCATATTCAGTCTCTTTTGTGAGTAATTCTGCATGTGTAATTGGCAATTGATGTGAGTTTAATTGTTCTAACACTGTGTTCAATTTCCACAGAGAGGGTTGAAACCTGGCTCTGATACCATATGTAACATACCCATATAACCTGCTAACATGCATAAAAAAAGTATTTTTTATAAGGCATGGCCATGAGCATTTCCTTTAATCATTCATTCATATTCTTAATTATTCCTACAATAGTCCTTTCCACAATTAACATATTTCTAGGATTTAATCTTTTCTCCTTTCGTATTTTGCCTTTCCTCCTTCCATTATGGATTGTGGGAGTCGATAAATTAACATGCATCAAAATCATTTGTCCTCATTTTCTCCTTTTGCATATTCTTCCTTCCCGCCTTCTGCTATGGACTGTCGGAATCAGAAACTTAAGATGCATCGAAATCATTTATCCACATTTCTTCCTTCCATATTCCTCCTTTCCCCCTTCTATTGCAGACTCCGGGAATATGAAACTTAACCTCTGACAAAATAATTTATCCACATTTCCTTCTTCCGCATTTTGCCCTTCCGCCTTCCACTGCAGACTGTGGGAATCAGAAACTTAACATGCGATGAAATCATTTATCCACATTTCCACCTTCCACATTCCTCCTTTCCACCTTCCACTGTAGACTACGAAAATAGGAAACTTATACAACGATACTTCTGTTTGTTCCCCTTTCACTTTCCACCTTTCACTGATGGACTCCGGATTGGAGAAACCAACACTTGGACTCATTTCTCCTTCTGATTTCTGCCTCCAGCCTTTTTCCTTACGTTGCAGAATCGGGGGTACAAAAGATACATTTTACCTTTTCTCTTTTATGTTTTCCTTTTTCCACCTCCCTCCTTCCTCCTTCTGCAGGAGGAGTCTGGGATGCAGGAACATGTATTCTACTTTGTTAATATGGAGTACGTTTCAATGCTTATTTTCCACTTTCCTTCATAGTTTACCTCCATCTTAGGACGAAGTATTATATAGGGGCTTCCCAAAGCCACATAGGTTCTATTCCGTTCAACACTTAGGATTCCTACAGGGGTCCCTTACAACTGGAACTTAGCAGTAGAGTGATAATACAACCAAATAACTCACCAAAGACCAGTAAATACTTGGCTCCGTGTTTTAATGATGCGTTTTCTTTAAAATTTACAATTCCATTGCTCTGGAACGACATAGTATGATGCCACGTCTTGATAAATCATGTGTCTAGTGACAACTGTGGTTTTGAATGGATGCATGTGGTATATGAGAAGGTAGCTCTATTTTTTTACTATTTGGTTGTCTTTCTATAGGAAATCGTAAGCTCATGGCTGAGGATTAGCGTTTGAAACGCATCCTATGTAGATGTACAATAATGTTTATGTGTAATTCATGTCTGTGTACGTAATTTTGTTGGGAACGAGTGTAGCTCTATTTCGTAGTTGATATATAGAGTTTTTTAATAAAATACCGACAACCTAGAAGGCAAAACCCTGCGTGACTGATATAGTCGGTAAAGTGTTGGTATTTTCGTTGTGTACCTACAGGAATTGATTCTGGGTTCTTTAATTACTGTGATTTCATTTAAAGGATTAGAATCCCTTGTTTTGTTAATATGATTCTTATGTGGTGGTTAATGTGTTGGTTCTTGGGCTTCCACTAACGCTATGTGTTTTGGAGATATACTTTGTTTAGTTGGGATGTTTTCTCCGTTTTTCCTTCTAAGTTTTTAGATAGGTTTCACTGATAGAATTTTATTTAGAATAAAACAAAGGCCAACAACCAATGCTTATAGGATTTGATTGCTCGACTGAGTGAAATAATGTTTAGAAGTATTAATATTTTAATAGTATGATTTGGAAAAGTCGTGGATAGCATCTTGTCCTTCACAACTTGGGTAAATTTGATAGTTGTTTTATAATATTGGTTTACAACGTTTTTATGATGTTTTGTTTGGTTTATATATAATGGGGTTATGCATTCTTATGTTTTGGAATGATGTGTTTGTTGGTAATATGCAATCTTCCAACAATGTGATTTATTTTTAAATTTTTGATTTAATGAAATGAAGAGATTCGATCTCTCGTCTGATTATTTATAAATATATTTGTAACTAGTTTATTTAATATTTATTTCAATGTTGGTGCACAGTTTATATGATGTTTAGTTTTTAGAAATAAATTAGGCTGTTTATCATTAGGGTTTATTTATTTAGATCGGTTAAATCTCTGGTTTAATAAAATATTCGGACAGAGATCTCATGGTTAGTTTATCTAGCAACTAGGGTTTTGAATCTAATTTAAACTTTTAACACTAATATTTCTAGAACTGCTAAGAGAATGCCAGCTTAAAACCTACCTAATATTTAAAGGTTGAGGTTCAAGTTTAAATAAATAAAATAACCCGCAATATAAAAATTAACCCTATATTTCATCTAAAACCTTTCAGACTGAGTTTGATAATTTAAACAAATAGGATTATATAGAAGCATGTATTTGAATTTGCAAACCCTAAATCAAGAGCATAAATACTATAAGTAAAAATATGTTGTAATATGCTGAATTTTGACGTAACACTTATGGGCATAAGCCCCATCTAATATGATGTTACTTTGATGTTTTATTTTGATATATTGGGTCTAGGACCCTACTTCATATGAACATGATGATTTGTTTGATATATTGGGCATAACCCAGTTACATATGTTTTATGTATTATTTTATGTGTTGGTCGTGGACCTAGAAGCACATGTTTGATGAGATGTTTTGGGTTGAGAAAGTAGCTCTGGAGCATGTGAGTATTTGAATGTTTGTGTTGAGTGAGAGGCTTTGGAGCACATGAGTGTTTAAGTTGTGTTGAGTGAGAAAATCTGGAGCACATGAGTGTTTTGTTGTGTTGAGCGAGGAGCTCTGGAACACATGAATTATGTAAACTTTTGTGTTGAGAAGGAAGCTCTGAAGCACATGAAAATATAATTGGAAGTCTTAGACATAACCCCAAGAGCCTTCCAAGTTTATGTTGAGCATAAGATCTAGAACATCAGATCGTTGGCCATTGTATCCCTAGTTGTGTCCTACAAGAACACCCTAGCATTAGTGCTGAGTGGGGAGCTCTGGAATTGCACTAAGTTATAAATCCCAATTTTTTTAGCATTGAGTATTGGTTTTGGATAAGCGCTAGGAGTTACTGAAAAGAATTAATGATTTCAAGTGAAAATGACTCGAGTAAAATATTGATCTCATCTGACTTATTTACAAGTGATTAAATGAAATATTAAATTTCTATATCTCATCAAGTACTGAAGAACTACCACGTTATATAAGGGAATCCAACATGTAAGGATGTTTAGAGTTTCCTATCCTAGTAGACCTAACCACCTACTTGACGACCTTAATGAAGAAAGGTCATAAGTTTAGGGATCATGTTATATGATACCTAAAGACAAATGTTAACAAATAATATATATATATAGGTATATATTTTATACATGGTATGTATAAGAGTAAATACAATAATAATATTAAAAGTATGAAAATACAGTGAGGCTCCATTTATTATTATTATTATTTCTTAAAAATAATTAAATAGTGTAATACTTACAAAATTCCAAATAGGAACTAGTTAAAAGTTCCTAAGTTAAACATTAAAATGTACCTAAATGAAATAAAAGGGTTAAATCAAGAAATCAAATGATTATTGATTTAACAAACCCTTTGATTGAAAGTCCTTTCTATAATGTCCCAACCCAAAGAGAGGCTTGGGGATCTCTTCCATCTTTTTGTTGAATCATTATTTCTGCATGTTTATTCTCAAGAGAGTTCTTGGAGAACATTTTCCTAAGAGGAAAAAAAGGAATTGATTCAAACCTGATATCTCAATTAGGGAAGCCTTACCTTAGGAGCTCTAAGCTACTTGCATGTTAGAACCAGCTCGGGGGGATCTGGATGAAAAAAAGGAACGGTTTCAGGTCATGGTTTGGTGGAACATGGTAGTTCTCAAGTGATTCGGTTATCTATACAAAGGTCAGATCTTCCTGTGAATTTGTTAATGCCGAGTAATTGAGTGTGCAAGTTTTTACGCATTAGAATAGATTCACTTTTCAGGTATGAGGTTTTGGATTTTCCTGTTCTATTATATAGTATAATTCTTGTTAGAATATTTCGGACATACATCCTAAGTATGTGCTCTACAATCTGGTTTACCTTTTTCTATCTATGGGTGATAAGCAGTACTAAAGTTCAACTGCATCTCTAATCCGGAGAATAAGGATATCCAAAATTTTTCAGTAAACTTAGTATCTCAATTAGAGAGGATTTCCTTGGGTATCCCATGAAATCTAAATATCTCCTTGAAGAAGATATCAGCAATGTGTACTTCCTTGTAGGTCGACTTCACTAGAATGAAGTATGTTTCTTTTGAAAATTTGTCAACTACTACAAAGATAGAATCATTTTGTTTCTTACTCTTAGGTAGAACTATGATAAAATCCATACTAATGACCTCCCACACCCATTCTGGAATGGGTAACGGCTGCAGCAATCTTGAATGATGCTGGTGCTTAGCTTTGACTAGCTAATGTTCCTAAAATTTCGCGATAAATAATGCTATGTCGGCCTTTAACTTAGGCTAGAAAAAGTGTCTCTTAACAGTGGATATCATATTTTGATATCTCAGATGCCCCGAATAGGGTGTTCGATGAAATTATGCAAGGATGTTGGATCGAATGTCGCCTCCTTCTTGAACATATAATCTCTCCTTGGACCATAGCAGTCTCATTTCATCTTCCTTGTACTCTTTTTGTTGTTGAAACAACCTGTCCTCTTGGACCTTCTTGAGGATTTATAGATAGAAAGAGTCAACTCTGTTGGTCATTCCAATCCTCTTCTATAAATCTGAATTGGTTTGATTAAACTCACCACATATATCATATGAGTTCATCCTCTCAAAGTATCAGCAATCTGGTTCTCTTTTCCCTTTATATGATTTAGCTCGAAATGGTTCTCGCTGAGGAAAACCAACCATCTGACTTGCCTGACATTCAGATTTGGTTGCTCAAATAAATACTTCAGACTCATATTATCTGTCTTCAGAAGGAATTTCCTTCCCATGAGGTTGTGCCTCCACATATTCAAGGTGTGGGTGATGGCCGCTAACTCAAGATCATGTGTGGGGTAGTTCTGCTCATGCTCTTTTAACTTTCACGATTCATAATAGATCGCATAATCATTATATAAGAGGACTCCTCCGAGTCCTTCCTTTCTTGCATCCATACGAACAATGAAATCCCCATCGAGTTCTACACTTCATAGTATCGGTGCGGTCGTCAAAAGCTTCTTAAGCTTTTGAAAAATTTCCTCACACTTGGTCATCCATAAGAACTTATTTTCCTTCTTTTGCAAAGCAGTCATGGGACAAGCTATTATTGAGAATTTCTCAAGGAATTTTCAATAATATTTGGCTAATCCCAAAAAGGATCTAATGTCAGTGACATTAGTAGGGGTTGGCCAATATTCTATGCATTTAATATTTTCTGGGTCTATGGCTATCCCCATCTTGGAGATGATGTGACCCAAGTACTATATCTATGGTTTGTAAAAATATCATTTACTAAAATTGGTGTAGAGCTGGTGTTCCCATAACACCCGTAGCACTATGCAAAGGTGTTCCTCATGTTTCTCTTTAATCTTTATTGTTCATCATACACATAAATTTTGCGGGTGCATTGTTCAACCCGAACGGCATTACTACAAACTCATAGTGAATGTACCTTGTATGAAAGGTTGTTTTGTGAATATCCTCATTGCTAATATGTACTTGATGATACCCGTATGGTAGGTCAATATTTGAAAAGATCTTGGGTTCTCCTACTTGATCGAACAAATCATCAATCCCAAGGAGTGGGTATAGTTTCTTAATAGTCATCTTGTTAAGCTGATGGTAATCAATCCACATCCGCATTGTACCATATTTCTTCTTTACAAAAAGTATCGGTGCTCCTAAAGGAGACACACTTGGTCGGATATATCCTTTCTCTATCAACTCCTGCAACTGTAGTTTGAGTTCCACCAACTCTGGTTCCCTCATGCAGTAAGGAGATTTTGATGCCGAAATAGATCCTCGTGTCAGTTCTATGGAAAAGTCTAAGTCTCATTTTGGAGTTAATCTTACGATTTCCTCAGGAAATATGTCCTTAAAATCTATAAGAACTGGAAATTCCTCTATGTGATGTTCCCTTTCAACCTCTATGTCTTGGATGTTTACTGCAAATAGCTTGCATCCTTTCCCAATGCACTTCTTTTCTTGTAAAGTAGATATCTTCCTTAAGGGAACTTTCTTCGGTATGCCTTGAATCTTCAATTGATACGCTTGGCTATATGTACAAAAGATGGACTTGTGTAAGAAATCGAGCATGACATGGTGTTGTTCCAACCAATCCATGCCAATAATTATATCATATGATCCTAAGGGTAGGATGTTCAAGTTTACTTTAGTAGGAAAACCATTTAGGTTTACCTCACAGTCTTTAACTATTTCTGAAACTTTATGTTTTGTACCTATGGCTAATTGCACCAACCAAGTTTTATCATGTTTAAATTTTCCTAGTTTACATACATCAACAATTTTAGGCGATACATAGCTCCAACAAGCACTGAGGTCAATCAGTATTGAAATAGAAGTGTTTAAGATCTCACCTTCTATCTCAACCATGGTAGCCTGATGGTCTTCCTATCTGCCATCTAAGGCTGCATAAATTTGTGGTGTTCCAACTATGTCCTCTACCATTGGTTCTTATTGTAAGTTGTGTAAGACCCGATTTGTCTTATTCTTACAGTCTCGGAAATAATGAGGCCCTTGGCATTCCTAGATTTTAATTTGCAGTGGGTCAACATTGGATCCCCCATTTGATGCTAGATTGTTAGCATTTGGAGCTGGTACATATGGCTTTGTACATGTTTTGTTGAAGTTCTTGTTGGATGGAAAACTATTTTTCTATTTTTTGTACGATGGTGGGTTAAATTCCAGTTTGTGGTTGTCTGAGAAGGTCCTAGACCTATCTCTTCTTCTATTAATTTTCTCTTGTCTCAGTTTTCCATGCTCATAGAAAAGCCTAGCTTTGTGTAAGGTGGTGTCAAATGTTTTAGGCATGCCAAAATCAATCCTCTCCCGAAAGTTGGGAGGAATACATCCTAAAAACTATTGTAATTTTACTTTCTCATCCTTGATGTAGGGTAAATAAAGCAACAGATCCAAAAAATCATTAATAAAAGAATCCATAGTCATGGATCCCATATGTAACTCGTCAAAATTTTTCACTTTTATTTCAAAGTATCTTTTTGACATATATTTTTCCTAAAAAATCTTGTGTAAATTACTCCAATGTATTTCTCTTACCTCATCTTTCTTGGTATGCTTCAAGTATCTCCACCATCTAGCTGCTTTTCCATTTAAATTATAGATGGCCAGACAGGCCTTCATTTCACTAGAGTAGTTATGAACTCATAAATATTTTCTCATACCCAACAACCACTCTTGAGCTTTCTCCCCCATGTTCATCTCTCCTTCATGGGTTGGGGCTTTTGTTTTTCTGAACTCTCCCTAGAGATTTTTATCATTTCTCTATTTCTTTTTGCATGGAGAAAGAGAGTCATCACTGGAAGGATTGTGATAATCTCCTTCTGGAGGTTTAGGTAGGTGGTTAGGTCTACTAGGATAGGAAACTCTAAACATGCTTGCATGTTGGATTCCCTCGTATAACATGGTAGTTATTCAGTACATGATGAGATATAGAAATTCAAAATCTCATTTAATCACTTATAAATAATTCAGATGAGATCAATTTTTATTCAATTCATTTTCACTCGACATAATTAATTCTTTTTAGTAACTCCTAGCTCTTATATAGATCCCATACTCAATGCTAAAAACAAGGAGTTACAAACTTAGTGCAATTCCAGATCTCCTCGCTCAACACGAATGCTAGGATGTATTTGTAGGATACACCTAGGGATACAATGACAAAGGATTCAATGTTCCATATATTAAGCTCAACATCAACTTGGAAGGATCCAGGGCTTATTCCCAACACTTCCAGTTATCTTTTCATGTGCTTCAGAGATTCCTTCTCAAAACAAAGGTTTACATAATTCATGTGTTTTAGAGCTCCTCTCTCAACAAAAAAAAACACTCATGTGCTCCAGAGCTTCTTACTCAAAACAACTTAAACACTCATGTGCTTCAAAGCTTCTCACTCAACACAACCATTCAAATACTCATGTTATTAAGAGCTCCTTTCTCAACATAAAACATCTCATCAAACATGTGCTTTAGGGTCCACGCCCAACAAATACAATCATACATAAAACATATGTAATTGGCTTACGTCCAATATATCAAAAAAATTATCGTGTTCATATGCAGTGGGGTCCTAGAACCAATATATAAAAATAAAATGTCAAAGTAACATCATAATCAAAGGGGATTATTCCCATAAGTGTTAGGTCAAAATTCTGGATATTACAAAAAGCCAAGAGGACATGTTGTTTCCACAACCAAAAGAGTATAAGGTAGATGAGACCAGACTATTATGGTTCAAAGAAAGATTGTATGTTTGGGAATGAGGTAACATCAGGTCCATCATCCTCACAGAATTTCATCAAAAACAATACTCGACGCATTTGGGATATCAAAAGATCATATCTGCAGTAGAAAACACTTTTTATGGCCTAATTTAAAGGCCGACATAATGTTGTTTATCACAAAATGTTAGGAATGTTAGCTAGTCAAAGCTAAGCACCAACATCCTTTAGGATTGTTACAACCATTACCCATTCCGGAATGGAAGTGGGAGGTCATTAGTATTGATTCTATTACAGGTCTGCCAAAGAGAAAGAAGCAAAATGATTCTATCTTTCTAGTGTTTGACATGTTCTCAAAAGTGATACACTTCATCTGAGTAATGTCAACCTACAAGGTCGTTCACATTTTGGACATCTTCTTAAAAGAGCTATTGAGATTGCACGGGATACCCAAGGAAATCATCTTGGATCAAGACACGAATTTTACCGAAAACTTCGAGAGATCCTTATTCTTTGGATTTGAGACATGGTTAAACTTTAGTACTGGTTACCACCCATAAACACATGGGAAGACAGAATGGGTAAACCATATTTTAGAAGACATGCTTAAGATGTATGTTATTAACAACCCCACAAAGTGGGATGATGATCTACATCTTGCATAATTTGCATATAACAAGGAATACCGGACTTCCACTAGTATGAGTCCTTTCAAGGTACTCTATGGTCAAAAGTGTAGAACAATGGTTACTTGGGCCCGATTTACTAAAATACTTGGAACAATTGGTCACCAAGGTCCAATAGAACCTTAAAGAAGCGCAAGACCACTAGAAGAGTTATGCAGACAAGAAAAGGAAAGATAAATATTATCAAATCGACAAACATGTTTACTTGAAATTAAAAGAAAAGAGGACCTCATTGAGCTTGGGAAGGTGCAGAAATTTGGAACCAATATTTTGTGGACCCTTTGAGATACTGGCCAAGAGAGGGCTAGTGGTGTTTGAATTAGCCTTTCCTGCTCATATAAAGGTACATAATTTTTTCCATGCATCCTTATTGAAGAAATATGTATATGATATTAAACATGTTATTTATTGGTCCTTGTTACGAGCATAACCTCAAGGGGAGTTTGTACCCAAACCCCTTCATATACTGGACAAGAGAGAGGTGTAACTCAGGAGGTGCAGCATAGTCCAATTGAAAGTGTAATGGAAGCACTTTGAAAACGATGAGGCTAATTGGGATAATGAAGCCACCATCAGAGAGGCTTATCACTCCTTATTTTATGATTTCATTCCTAGTCCCTAGAACACCAGGGACGGTGTTGTTCTAAGCGGGGAGAGATGTAATATCCTAAATTTTGACCCAACATTTATGGGGATAACTCCCATTGCATGTGATGTTTCTTTGATGTTTATATTTTTTATACTGGGCATAAGACCCCACTGCGCATGAGTATGATGATTTGTTTAATATATTGGGAATAAGCCAATGCATATGTTTTGTGTAGCATGTATGCGATTGCATGTGTTGGGTGTGGATCCTGAAGCAAATGAGTGCTTTGATATTTTTGTTGAGCACGATCTCTGGAACACATGAGTGATTTGATGTTTGTGTTCATAATAAGCTCTGAAGCACATGAGTGATTTGATTATTGTATTGAACGAGAGCTCTAAAGCACGTATGTATTTGATGTTTGTGTTAAGCATCAGCTCTGGAGCACATGAGTTATGAAACATATGTGTTGAGCATAAATCTATGAATCACATGAAAATATAAGAATTGGAAGTTTTGGGAATAATCCCTGGAGCATTCCAAATTGATGTTGAGCATAAGCTCTCGAACATTAGATCCTTATCCATTGTATCCCTAGGTATATTATACAAGTACATCCTAGCATTAGTTTTGAGCGAGAGACTCTAAAATTGCACTAAGAGTAACTCCATGTTTTTAGCGTTTAGTATGGGCTCTGAATAACTCTATGAGTTACTGAAAATTAATTATGTTCAGAGAAAATGACTCTAATAAAACATAGACCTCATCTTACTTATTTTTAAGTTGATTACGAGAAATTTTGAATTTATGTTTCTCATCAAGCACTGACGAACTACAACAATATACGAGGTAATCTGACATGTAAGGAGGTTTAGAGCTGCCTAACTTAGTTGATGAACCCTACTTGAAGGACTTAATAAAAGAATTGATTATAAGCTAAAGAAAGTACCATGTGATTTGGGATCATGCTATATGATACCCAAAGTAAAAATATTAAACAATGATATATGTATATATATAGTTTATACATGTTATAAATGGAAGAGTAAGAATATGTATTACTAATAGTAACTATAAATAATAACTAAAGGACCTATGTATTATTATTTACTAAAATAATTAAATAAATATTTAATACCTAAAAGACTCAAAATAGGAACTAGTCAAAGAGTTACCTGAGTCAAGTTAAATAAATATTAAATTCACATAAATCAAGTAAAAGATTATTTCAAGAAAATAAATGATTCTTGATCTAACTGAAATTTAACTGTCCTTTTTCCTAAAGATTGTCTATAAATACCCAAGCCAAAGAAAGGCTTGGGGATCTCATTCTATTCTATCTGACCATTATTCTCCTAAAAATTTTGGGAGACAATTTTTCCAAAAAGAAAATCAATTTGGTACAGAACCTCATATTCCAGATAGGTGAAGCCTTACCTTTAGGAGCTCTAGACTACTTGCATGTTGGAACCATCTCAGGGGGATCCAGATTGAAACCAGGAACGGTTCTAGGTCATGGTTGGGTGGAACGTGGTAGTTCCCAAGTTATTCGGTTGATAGATATGAGGTCAGAATTTCCTATGTTCTTATTAATCATGTGTACTTGAGTGTGCAGGGTTCTAGCCATTAAATAACTACAACTTACAGTTATGAGGTTTTTTTTCCTTCTCTAGAATTTCGTACATATTTTATTAAAGTAAGTTTTATAATATTGAATGAAAATGTGTATATTGTATGTTTGTTTCAGCTAGGTTTTTGTTTTGTTTACAAAGCCTTAAATCCTGAACTATTTGTATATAAACCCTAGGAGTAGATGTTATGCTACAGGTTGATTTATTTCCTTAAACATTAAACTCAACCATTATTACCTAGATAGGAAAGTATAGTTTATATTCTTTAAGTATTCTTTTAAATTGTCAAACATGGAGATCTTAGATTTTAAAACTCTAGTTATTCAAATAAACTGGCTATTGAAATTATGCTCAAACTTTAAATGTAAACCAAAAAATTCATTAAAACAAAACATTTATAAAATTATAAAAATAAAGACCAGAGATCCAGTCTCATAGCCCTTAAGATTAAAACTAGGTCCGAAACATCTTAAATAATTAATAAACTACAAACTAAAACAAACAAACTAACCATAGGTCAAATCTCTTAAAACCATAAAAATCAAACTCTCAACATAAATTCAAACGGTGGTAGATTTCATATTTCCAATGAGTATGCCACTATTTCCACATAATTAATAAACCATAAACATCATATCCTAACACCAATCAAAACCTTTAAAATAAAAATTATAAATCCATGCTAGGAAAATATAAACACTGCTAAGCATTATTAACCTAGCCCATCCATCGAATCCTATCCAGGATTGGCTGCGATATTTCACATAAATCATTTCAAATCTTTTAACCTAGCTTAGCCATTGAAACCCGCAAAGGTTTGGTTGTAGGGCGATACATGCATTCATATAAAAAACTAAAACGATAAAGAAAGAATCAAAATAACTAATTACATAAACAAGATTACCAAAACAAATTCATTCCCTGTGCATCGTGCTAGTGGAAACTCCTCTACGAAACCATGAAATAACGTTAATGAAACTAAGAAGCATGCTCTTACAATGATGTCTATTTAAAATCAACATGCATCCAAGTTCGAATCATGTGACATGCCCAAACCAAAACTACCAAACCACAAGTCTAATTCATCAAACAACCTAATATTGAATCCTGTAGGCTCCAATAATAAAATGAAACAAAAACTCTATGAATTATATAGTAAGGGTTTCTCTTCTAAATCTTCCCTAAATGACTTCCATATAACCAACAGTTTAAAAAAAATAGAGCTACGCTCTTTACATCCATTGCACAATCGCATTATAAAAACATAAATACAGGCTACATATCCACACCAAGGATCGAGCCAATATTCGTGCTGATGGCCGCAAGGTAAGACCCAGCCATAACATTAAGTAAATCCATATATCCATGATTTTACCACTATAAGAATACATTGCATAAAATACAGAGTCAAGCTATCCTCGGTGCCATTGGAAGCAATGGCACTGTAAGTAACGAAACACACCATAAATATAAACATAGAGCTTCCATTAAAATTAAACAAAAGCCATTACAAATCATTGCAAAATGACAAAGTGATACACGGATCAGAGTTGAGATTCAGACAGTCAAAACTCTTATTTCCCAATGTTTACATATGGCACAACCGTGGAACGACTACCCAGTTACATCCATAAAATACCAAAGTAACTTATCAAAACCCAAACCAAATGAAACAACTAATCCATCCATTTACCAACCCACAACTCGAAACCCCTATCAACAGACACACAATGGTAATGGCCTTGCCAATTTCAGGGCTTACCCAAGTAATGGTTGCGCAGGAAACCTATGGAGTCACCATTGATCCATGATAGAGCCGCACTCTATCACCTGCAAAAACCCACACAAATTCTATGAAGAGTATGGAAGACATAAATCATAATCAAACCAAAACATTACATTATGCAGACCAACGATATACCTTACCAACAATAGAGAACTAAGGTTGTTGAGTTATGCAGCATGGATCTCGAAAGCATGAGACGACCCAAACAATACCATAGAAATACCAAATGAATAAAATGAAAACCCTATCCTATGATTGTGGCATTCAACCTGCACTTCCAAAGAAGCATTTAAGTCACCACCCTGTCCACCACTCTTCATCAAATTGAAACAGACAGCTCTATAGTTTTGTTCATGTCGTTGTTCCATAGTTCACCACACACCAACGTTAAACCATAAAACCCTCAAAAGACATGCTAATACAAAGTTTCGATGGAATATGGAATATGCCATAAACCATAAACCTTTTAATATATATAGTTCAAAATAGATATTACAAAGTGATTAAGGATTCAAACCTGAAGCATATAAATGTATACCATAAAGTTTACAACCATGCATAAATTTAAATCTCATGAACCTTTGTTACATAGGACTTAAGCATAGTTAGACCTAGGAATTTAGTCCTCGTTTCACCCATATCTAAACATGAATAGTGTAGTATAGATGTAGTGTTGTAGGACGATTTTAATTGTCATAGTCATAGACATAGTTCACTGACGAGATAACGTGCACAAGAGTAGGATCCTGCATTAGTTCACGATGAACTAAGTAAGCCCCTTAGAAATAGGAATCCTTACCTTTCTGATTGGTCCCTCGAGGGATAAAACCCCGGCACTCCACCCCTTGACATACAAAGGAAAGTCATCCTCTTATGAACAAAACCATAAACGCATTTAAATACATATAAAATAAAAGTAAAATATAACATAATGTAAGCATTGGAAAATGTCCACAATTAGTAGACATGCAGTGTAACCACACAAAAAAATCCAACTGATAGAACATCACGTAGATGCATCATCATCAGACATGAAAAGACATTGAGGGAAAAACAACTTAGGACACTTAGGTTTAGTATACAACCAAGTTTTATTCCACAGAATGTTTAAAACAATGTCATTGAATTGTAGCATTTTATTACCCTACACAATTAATTTTTATTTACAAATTTTAGGTACATTACACTGATGAAGATATGGAAATTGTTATATCATATGTATCATAATAATCATTACATCACACTTGAAAATATGCATTTCCAATTCTTTCATGAAATTTGCGATATGTTCGCTTGCTTGTTGCACTAAGACAAATAATTTGATTTAAGTAACAATGGGTCATTCCTCACCATATTTGTATATAGTCCGCTACAAGTCCATTTTCGTATTCTGTGGCTCTCCTTTGTATAAAAAGTGATGAATATATGACTATTCAATGTGTGGAAAACAAATTTTTTTAACACTCATTTAGTTAAACATAATTTTCACTATATTTGGATATCCTTTAATAACAACAAGAAAATCCATCTTTTAGTATGATAAGTTAGCACCACTTATATTTCTGGCATTAAGGGGCTGGTATTAACACCAGTGTAGATCCAAATCCTAGGCTCTATCAAGTGCCGAGATGGATAAATTTCTCGAGGTGCAAACCTCTTCTTAGGTATCCATTGATTTGATTCAAACCAAAAGACACATCTTTTTATTTAAGGTCCACATATAATATTTTTATTATTAATATTTAATATTATTTATGGCCAACATATAATAACTTTTATTATTTTTTATTTTGTTAGGAATGAACACTGCATCATTTCCCCACACATGGTTTTAAAACCATATGCAAGGCCCTCCTACAACCATGGGTTGTTTAGGTGGCCTTGTAAATGGTCTTAAAACCATTTCCAAGGCCCTCCTAAACCATGTACAATAAAACCATGGGTTGTTTAGGAGGCCTTGCACATGGTTTAAAAACCATGTGCAAAGCCTCCTAAACCATGTACAATAAAACCATGGGTTGTTCAGGATGCCTTGCACATGGTTTTAAAACCATGTGTAAGGCAAACATTTTTTTGCGGATAATTCAATTTTGTGTTTTTTTCTTTACCCACATATTTTTTTACGGATAATTAAATTTTTACTTTCTTTATTGTTTTGTTAGGTAGAAATATTACAACATCTCCCCCATATTAGATTGTTTTTGTGGCCGACATTTATTTTGGCCTATTAGAAAATTTATTTTTTATTAATAAAAATGACGTTATGAAAGTGATATTATTTTTTATTTTGTGTTACAAAATCTCTCCCATAATATTCATTGTCACTATTATTTTTTGCCGACATGTTACAAACATTACATCACATTACAATATCTCTCACATAATATTCACTATCACTATTATTTTTTGCCGACATGTTACAAATGTTACTAACGTTACATCACGTTACAAGATCTCTCCCATAATATTCACTATCACTATTATTTTTTTCCGACATGTTACAAACGTTACTAACGTTACACCACGTTACAAGATCTCCCCCATACTGGGCTATAGAGTGCCTCTCGGCGAAACCAATTATAAGATTATGGTGTGTGTTGGTATTAACACCACTTACATTTTGTGGTGTTAAGATGGTGGTATTAACACTACTTATATATTGTGGTGTTAAAATGATGTTAATGCTTATTAATTTTATTAGATATTGAGTATTTCCTCATATATGTATTTATGAGAAAAACTTTGTTGGAAGTACCATAAAGTGGTGCTAAGATCTTATTTGACACATAAATATGTACAAATAATATTGAATAAACAGGATTTGCACCATAAACATAACAATTTTGTAAATAATTAATTTGTAAATAACTCGATTGAATTATTTATATTTTGCTTTATTCAATCAAATGAAACATCAAAATTAATTCATGAGTTTTTGCAGAAAAATGATAATAAATCAATTATTTATTTTTATAATATTTAAATAAATAATTTGATACACCACGATTACAACAAATTGAATTATTTGTTTTTATATTATTTAATGAAATAAATTCACATAATTTATTTATAAAACTTTACATTACAAGCTCAACTTAACCCCAAATTTGTATATTTTCCAATCCAAAGTAATTTCCATATTAAAGGTGGTTATTCAAATGTGGCAGGTATTCAATGGCTGTATTTTCTATAAAACAACATTAAGGCCCATTCAACGTGCATAAAACATTTTTTAACATCAAAATGGAATATGAGATATGTCGGATGTGTATAAGATGACAATATATTTTGATTTTATTTCTCACAAAACATGTCGAATGCATATACCTAACCAACAACATCCCTTTGAATGTCTCAATGACATTGTTATTATATATTATGCTTCTGTTTTTTTCATCAGCAATGTTAGATATGGTAATTTTGGGAGCAATGAAAGTAATATGTCCAACATGTTTTTCCTTTTATATTTTCATTATTATATTTTGGCACATTGTATAAGTAGGAGTTTTTTTCTTCCTATATTGTTTTAAAATTTATTAAAATAATTTAAATCTTTGAATTACCAATATAAAAATTATGAATATATTATATGTTATGACTTATTTCTAAAAATATTAATAATAATAATACAATGGTATTAAATTAATATATAAAAATAATCGCAACCATAAATATTTGTCATAAAAAACAAAATGATGTGTTATTACTATATTTATCCTTTTCTCAATAAGTTGAACTATACTATAGTTATGGTCAATGATTTCATATTTATTTTGTTTCATTCATCCTTTTCTTTCATATAATCTAAGTTTGTATTTTCTAGTTTATTTATATAACATTTTTAAATAAAAACAAGTTTTCTTTTGTCTTGTTCTTAGACTTTGTTGATTACGATTTTTACCATAATCCATTGGTCAGGGGGAAATGATGGAAGGTTCTTTGAAGAGGGTATATGTGTGTAGGCATACACAAATGGTTGTGATGTTTAGGGCTATGGAATCTCTAGAGAATCATGATAAAGACAGAAATTTCATAATTGTTTTTTGATTTATAATCATAAAGTTAAGCCTTTGTGCCTTGTCTTATCCCCCCCATAGAATTGAAACTTTCCCCAATTGTTAACATGGCTATGACTAGTTACCTAATGTGTTAGAACAAGATAAAGAACATAAAACACCAAAGGTTTCATAAGATTGATCAAGAAGGATTACCATAAAGATAAGAAACATTTCATAAACCATTGGGTATTTGGGTAAGTGGTGACTCATTAAAAATATTATTACATATAAATTTAATGGAAAATTACTTCAAGCCGTAAAGAATTAAATAATTAGGAGATATTCGGGAAATTAAAAATATTCTAAGTACTTGATTAACCCTAATAATAAATTCCAAAAGTATTTAATACATTTCAAAAATAGAAGAAACACTCACAAACTCCATAGTGAAATATGTCATTAGAAAAATCCTAAAATTTCATGGGAAAATCACGTAATTTTAGAATGTATTGTGTACATCTACATTAGATCACAATTTCAAAATGTTTGTTACAATATTAGAATTTCTAAAATTTTAACTCATGAAAGATATGGTAATTTGAGAGTGCTAGTCTTCAATATTTTCATCTCGAGATATACAAGTTTAAAGCAAAATAGGTAATTCCTTATCTTTATTTCTTACAATAAAAAATATCAATGTTATATTTAGTGAATGTTCGCTGCCACATTGACACACATAAGTGGGAAATAACATATGGAAATTGCGATGATATTATAAAATATGATAATTATCATCTGGAAATTTAATTTAGAAAAAAAAACATAAACATGAACATTTTTATGTGCTCAAAATCCCATGTTTTTTTGATGAAAACTAAGTAGGTTATTGATGATGAATCTAAAGTTCACAGTCAAAAATCTCAAATAGAAGCTTTTCTAAATTTTCAAATACAAGCTTTTCTAAATTTCCATAGTTTTGATGACTTGAAAAATTAGGAAAAATAATATTGTTACAAATACTTTGAAATTGATGTCTAATGTGAGCATAAAAAAACAATCTAAGAGAAAATATTATAATTACAACAAACACAAATTGTTTTCTACAATGATGTTTTAGTTTTTTTCCAATGCCCTATTTTATTTTGAATATCATTAAAGTTCATTTCTATTTTAGTAATATTTTTTAAGACTTCAATGGTTATACAAGATCTAAGAACATTTAGCATCATAAAATCATAACCATAAACCGAAGTATCACTAAAAGAAAGACAAACACAACCACATAAAAGAACACATATATTTATCCTGGGAAACAATCATGGGGAAGAAAACCCAGTAAAACTTCCTCCATATAGACTTCAACCAATAATAGTGTAAGACCCAAAGAATAAGACTTATAAAACCCCAAGAATAATACTGGACTGCTTCCTCTCTCCCAGATGGACTGCACCTTCTCTCTCTAGAGCAACTGCTTGAGTTTTATGCTTTGTGTTCAAATGTGGGAGGCACCTCCCCTATTTATACTGATAAAGAGAGAGGATTAATAACCCAATTACATTTTAATAATACTTTTGTGTGTACTATTGACCCGACTTACAACAGATTTTTTATGGCAAGACATTACAAGGCCAATTACATCAATGACACCCCTAATGAGAGGAACAACATCTCCAGAAGGTGTAATAGAAATAATAATACAAAATAAAATATCATCTGTAGTTACGTTTATTTAACACTCCCCCTTAATAAGGAAGGTATTCTATAACAAAAAAATACATCTATACAACTTCATGGTGAATCTATAGGTCATAGAAATATTTCACAACTACATATACATTATCATCATTCGTGGAATATCACCATCACAGAGAATCACATCTCTATCATCACATCATGAGCATCGGATCTGGTCGCATAATCGCAAGTGTCACATCTCATCACTTCATTATGAGCATCACCTCTCATCACATCATCACAAGTATCACATCTTGTCACATCATCACGAGTATCCCTAGGAGATTCTTACTCTTTAGCACTAAACTAGGAGTTGTGATTTCACTATATAAAGTGATACTACCTTGTGTTTTTGGTGTAGTCAGAGGAGGGATAAGTGTGTCTAAAAAGAGTCGAACCCTGGCCCTCTTTGCAACTCTTCCAAGGTAAGAAATACAAATTTTTAATTTTTTTTTTACAAAATAATGTTATTAATGTTCATTATGACTGCAACTATTCATCTTTGCAGGGTAAGAGCACTTGTGAATAAAGGGACAAGGTCACCTCCTCCGAGGCTCGCGTCTTAGAACGCCTAAGTAAAACAATGAAAAGAACCTTATCCCTTGCTCTTTTTTCATTTGAAAGAATTCTACCCACAGTGGTAACATTTTTTGTGGGTCGTTGCAGGTAGCTCTTTGACTAAGCGAAGGGGTCGAGAGTAAAAACATCTCCAGCTTCATGGAGATAAGTTGTTAGGGTTTTTTTTATAACCTGTAGGTATTGATCTCTAATTTGTAGAAGCTTAGAGCCTCTCTTATTTGGTGTTTCTTTTTTCCATCTCATTAAGTTCTCAGTTGCTAAACTTTTAATTAAAACTATGGATGCCATCTATGATGGGCTTACCTCCATTTAAAGGGATTATTGTTGTGTGTGTATGCTGATTGATTTGGTTTATTAACATGTATTTTCATGTATACATTATTTTGATTTTAAAATAATGATGAACATCCTATGATGGTATTACTATCATTTGGAAAGATTCACTACTTTCGTTGAAATGGAAGTCTATTGTAAAATGATACCCCCTTGGGTTAGTTACTTGTATGTTGGTTTAGCCAGTGCATTTATAGATAGATCCTCTTAGCTAGTTGTACATTTTATTTTGATAAATAATAAATGTTAGTGATAATGCTTAATACTATTCCTGTGGAAATGTTCTTTAACTTAAATTTATTTCGTAGTTAAACTTGTAATAATCATGGCTTACTTGATGGTTTATAGCCTTCAATGGACTTAAAGAAATTCTTTGGAACTAGGAAAATATTCTACTACAATTAAAAGGTTGTTTGATTTGCAAAACTCTAGTGTTGAATTTATTGTCTTCCTGGATTTCTAGTTCTTAATTCATAGATAAAATATATGTGAATCCTTGTTGATTAGATGAAGATCATGAATGATATGAACTGTTAATTGTAAGTGAAGGTATTTTGATGATGCTCCTTTAGAGTCATATTGTATAGTATATATATATATATATATATGTATGTGTGTGTGTGTCATATTTATGATTCTTTGTTTGTGAGTTAGTTATGTGTTAAATCGAAAAGAGTTGGTATATTTGTCTAGATAGTTTGTCATAATAAGGTATTCTTAAATATTTAATTAGATGCCCTTCATCCCCATGTCAACAATATTGATCTCATAAAGGGGTTGATGAAAATAGGTTTATTAAATTATAATTATTGTAGAAACTCCTTGTTTCATAATCATGATAGGGGAAGCCATTCAGTATACAGCACTTTTGTTTATTATTTTTATGTTTTTTTTGTAATTTGTTTAGTATTTGAATATTGTTATCTCTATCTAACTTTTAATCGTAATTTAACTAGATCTATTTTAAAATATGACATAAGAAAATAGTTTAACAAAAAGTATTTCACATATATTTAATCAATTAAGGACACGAGTGTTTGAAAAGCAATCAAATCTACAATAGACAAGAATAACTAGTAATCCTTGACTCGGGCATGGATGTCCGATAAAAGAATCCTTAAATAATTAAATCTATTATTTCATAGGTATAAACAAAATATAGAAACAAATATCCAGAATGTTTACATGATAGAAAATTGTTCTACAAGAATGCATAAAACATTTATGCTTATGAAAATAGCTACAAATCCAAGTTTAAGATAAACATCCTACTATAATTAGAAAATATAATAAGAACCTTGCACCACTGCTGGGCAAAAAAATTGAATAGTCCTTCCTCCCAACCAACTCCTAAAGCATCCAAATCACTTGCTCGAGAACCTATGAGCATGTTCTCTGAACCACAAGAGAAAAATCCACTTAATGTGCCATCTCTTGCATTATAAGATTCAATCCCCATCCAAAGATATCCTCCTGCTTGCTAATGGACATACTATTATATAGTATTTTTCCTATGACATGGTCATTTATGAGCCTGCTTCTCTTTATCTCTCAACTAGGAGTTGTGGCCTCATTTTGCGGAAGATGCCTCCTGCACCTTGAGTTCTCACTCATATTTTCCTCTTGTGGGTTAGAAAACAATCTTCAACATCTATTCCACTTATGTCACCTTCAATATATTTCATTAATAAAAAAATAATTCATTACATTTTTTTATTTTTGACTTTTTGTCAAAAATATTTAGAGTAATAAAATCAAATATCTTAATATAAATTAATAATAAATTCTTAATTCTAGGTGTATTACAATGGTCAACCGAAAAAAGGGTGGTCCTAAACTTAACAAGAAAAACAAGAATTACATAGATTCAAATAGCACACTTTCTATTGATGAATTGCATCGATCGCCATGAATGAAATGGGAGGTAATTTATTCTTCAAATGACTTCTACACACACACTATGACTAACTTGAAATGAATTCCATCATCCGTTTGTGATCATCACTTTGGAAAATGTATTGTAAAATAAGTCTACAAAATGTCATAGGCCCATTGAAACAAAATCATAGTATAACTACAAAGGGTAGTGGATCTATATTCCATCCTCTAGATTAAAACATTCATCAATGAATAAGAATAGGAAATAGAACTAGGAATGATACAGGTATCATATTGCAACACCCACCTCATCAAAGCTTCAGAATTGAACAAAAAACAAACATATTTAATCCCTAATTGCCAATATGAATTTCATGACACACTCTTTTCTTCACAATTTAGTAATCACCATTTTTTAAATCTATCTTCATTTGGAATTCAATGAAGAAAATATTTGATCACTCCTCTACACTCAAGAAATTTTCCCCATTCAAAAGTATTAATATTAATCTTTCTATTAATAGTAAGTAAGGAGAAAAATTAATATGATGAAAGAAATAATGATGGTACAGCCATGGGTATCAATTACATGGTAATATTTTTAATTTTTATTTCTTTACCTTGGTCGAGGCCTCAAAACCAATACCTAGTTCCAAAAAACTCAAATGGTAACAATATGCCAAATTAGAGTTAAATGATCCCATTGTGAGGTTATGTGTGTTTGGTTGAGATGTGCTTTTTGGGATTGTGTAGTTGAAATCTTAATTTAGGGCCTAAGGCCTATGCCACTTCCTTGATCATGTTGAGGACCCTATGACCCATACCTCATGATTTGAAACTCATTATCCCCATTTCAAGGTCAAATATCTTGTTGATAGCTCATGCAATTTGGTTCAAGGATTTATTCTTAGGATTGGATTCCTTTAAAATTGGTGTAGGCCCTAAGGCATACATTTTCACCATGACCACGTATAGGGCCCATGTACTAATACCTATTGGTAAAATGTTATAGTACACCTAATATCCCTAGCCATATTCCAAGCATGTGCTAAGGAATTCATGTGTATCGGATTAAGGAATGCTTGGTAATCCTATACCACAATTTATATTACTATATCAATGGGTCTTTCTTAAGGTTTTTCCTTGGTCCAGAGAAACAAGCCTTAAGAGAAGAGAGAGTCTCCATTGGAGTTAAGACCGTAAGTTGTATAGATAGAACTATTAAACAAGTCAGTTATTCGAAGAGGAAAATCTTGTGGAAAGTAAGACTCTCATTAAGGTGTGGAGAAGAACATCTATGAAAAGGAAGACTCAAACTCATGATATGGATACATTCCACCTTTATTTCCTAAATTTTCCATTCGGATAGGTTCGATAGGTCTCTTTCTTTTATAGGGCACCTTGTCTCTCCTGAATTTACCTCAACAAGTCCGATGCTTGTGATCCAGATAGACATGCCACCTTTTAGTAATAAAATTTCCCATACAGATAGGGTTTTGAAATATTTCTTATATTATTATGAGGGAACCTTGATGTACTTAAATTACCAGTTGGATGGGTCAGATAAGAAGGAAGGTTTGCCTCGATAGTTACTTATTAAATTAGAAGAAAGGGATCTATTATACAACAAGGTTATATGAACTAGCACCATTGGCTCTACTTGAATGACCAGCCAACACTGTGATCACTAGTTATGCTTGTGTATATTGGTGAGGCTCTATCTATCCTCTTGCTAGTGTCGTCGGTGGATGTAGAGTCATCCTGTGGAGGCCTCATTCATTCATCCCATGGATCTTCTTATACATAATCAATCCTAATTTAGTGGTCTATGTCGGCGAAAATACCGGGGGAATCCTCTATATAACTATATTGGGGTAGTCCATATGAAAAACAAGTCATGCCTATGAACTAGGGCTGTTTCTCGATTTGATAGATGAGAATTATGGGGAGGAAGGGTGAAAATGCGATTAGTGATGTGATGTGTGGATCAAAAAATAGTATTCCCTCTTGATTGAAGATGGCTCAACTGAACCTTCCTAGAAAGTTTCATATATTAGCACTGTAGCATATATTATTTAAAATGTATCCCAATCGTATTTTTCTATTCTGGCACCCACAAGACAAAGGTAGAGGGTGGAATTAGGGAAATGAATTGAGTGTACTAAGGAAGGTGCATGATTTCATATGATGGGACCATACATACTTCAAGTTTCATATTTGCATCCTCTATCGTGCTTATTGAAAGTTATATATATGGGTTCTAGTATTGAAATCTTCTTGAGAAACTTATTATTGTTCTAATTTAGAAACCATGAGTCGGGGATATATTCTTTATAACATAGAATATTCTTGTGGATTCAGGTGTCTAGTCAAATAAAGATGCTTATGGTAATTAGGAGATTCATTGACCAAGTTTCTATTTCAAGTTGGCGAGGGTGGTTCACTTGAGTCTAATCGTGTTTAAGCCAGGAGATTACATACCCTTCTATTTTATCACATCATTAGATGCAAATAGATAGTAGCTCAACCCATTGTCCTTCTAGAGTTTGGTTCCCAACCATTCAGGATTAAGACCATGTTCATCCTCATTTCTCTTCTACGTCGCCTTCATAGATTAGTAAACTCGATGAAGGGATGTGTCAGGAACCCATACTTGGCGTATTGGTCAAAAAGGTACTTTTCTTAAGCTAACCCCTCTAGCCATGTCTGGTGTTGGTTCATTGGGGTATCATATCTCTTGGAATAAGTAGGCATTTCAATGGAATGTCTTCCCTTCGTTCATATCTTACTTGAATTCACCCAACCACCTATTACCTACTAGAAAAAACTTGACAAGGTGCATATTCTATGACATATAAAGGTAGATTATTTATGCCACTTGGACCAACCCCTGAGGAAAACTATGTCCAAGGAGATCAATGGGTTTTGGGGATTTCCACTAATGATGTTGGATCGCATTTCCTTTGGGATAAAACTAAGGTCTTTTTGCTCGCAAAGGAAATCCCTCATTTATAAGGGAATTTACTAATAAAAATCTACACATCATTGGTCATATTTATAGCATGCATGCTAGGATTATGCTTACTTACCTCTATAATTGTTCATGTCACTTAGTTCGGTTGCTTAGCTTGGTGTGTATAATTTATCTTTATTGGTGGATTTTTTCATTCATATCCCAGATGACGAAACTTTAAGCTTAGTTCCTAGTTCTCATGTTTATTATTACTCTTTTAAAATTTATACCTTTTTATTTTATCTCCATTTCATTCATTCCTATGCCATTTATGCAATACTATGTAACTCTTTGGGATGTGAAGTGTGATCCTTCAGCCAAGTACTTACCTAAGTTAAGGTGTGAGTTTCAGATGAGTGTGTGTCTTTACACATGTTTAGATCATATTTCCTCCCTTTACTCACATATCCTTGCCACATGTCTGTTGGTGTTCATGGGAAAATTTAGTAGTCCTAGTTGAAATGGTAATTTTTTGCCTTAATCTATTATCTATTCATGGAGCGTATTCTCTTAACTATTTTATTATGCAAGTGTTCTCACCATACACATGGGGCATTATGCTTTTGTTCCATTCTTGCTCTCCTCAGCATACTTGTACATCCTATTAGTGGAGTCTCCTTCTCATTATTGGCTTCCTTGTATCTTCTTAACTTCTCCTTGTAGCCTTTTAACTTCTTTATGAAGTGATCTTATCCTACACAATCTCCATTGGGTGTCTTTGCTGCATGCATGAATTTCTAGTTAGCAATATCTGTATATATCTCACATACATGGTCATTCATACAATACATAACATACAAATGAAATCATAAGTGCAATGGTGTATAATAGATATCACTCATATTCATATTATATATTAATAATATACTACCACATGGTGAAAATACGTCAAGAATTTCTAATAAAAGAAACAAATAGGGTCATACTGTGTCACGTAATATCCTGAATTTTTACCTAACACTTATGGGCATAAGCCCCATTGACTATGATGTTACTTTGATGTTTTATTTTTGTATATTGGGTCTAGAACCCCACTACATATGAACATGATGATTTGTTTCATATACTGGGTGTAAGCCAATTACATATGTTTTATGTATGATTTTATGTGTTGGGTGTGGACCCTTGTCACATACCCCAATTTTGCAAAAAAATTTTTATGTTATTTGAGGACAATATGTTAAATTTTATGCTAAGTTGTAATTGATGAATTATTAAGGTCAAGGATATTTAATGTAAATTCTGAATATTTTATTTATAAATAAATAAAGGAGGAGACAACAGCTTAGGAGAGCTGTTAAAAGAGTGTTTACTGGTCAAATTGGTGGAAGGGACTAGGTGGAGATCAAACTAACATGTGGAAGCATCCTCAAACCACTTCCAACTATTGTAGGTGGAAACTTCCCTACATTTGTGGTCATGATTCCCCAAGAAAGTGGAATCAGAGCAGGTGGCTCAATTAATGAAAACTGACCCAAAAGACCTAGGAAATATTTATAAAAACTCCCATTGAAGAGAGCTACATATGCGCATTCTAGAGGGGTGATCATTCAGGTTGAATGAATTTACTTCAGAGAAATTCAATGGAAGGGAAATTTGGAAAGTGTTTGAGGGGATAACTACTGATTGATCTAGTGTATCTTTTAAGCTGAAGATCATACTACTGGGAGCAGATTATTTACTGAGGTATTGAACTATTCAGTTGACAGAGGGTTCTACTATTTGCATTCTCCACCAGTTCTCAGCCAAGAAGACCAGGAACATGCTTGGGGATCCTGAGGAAGCATTGTTTGAGCACTCTCCAGGAGATTTGTAGGGAGGAACGACCTCCTAAAGTTGTTGTCGTCTATCCTCAATAGGTTCTAAGTTATTTTAGTTTAGTGTAATTGTTAAATAAATATTATTTAATTGCTACGTGAATGTTAACAGTTCATTTTGTGAAATGTTTGAGTTAGTATTTGTGACAGCCCCACAATTCCTTGTTACGGGATTAGATAAAATGGGTAATTTTTTTTTCATTTTTATTAAAGTTTAAGCCATCCAAGTACTGTGATTTTGAATTGAATGTCTACAAAATACGTTTAGTAACCAATAATCATTTATATTGCATCTGCACTAACACCATTATGTAAAGAGAGTATGCACAACATAAAAATACAAAAGACGAGATAACCATATACGTGGTTCACCTCCTTCATGAGGCTACATCCACCAAGTTTTTGTTAGTCCTTTTATTAATTCTTCCATAAAGGGGGTACAATGATGTGGCTCATCTATTACAATTCAATTTAGCCTCGAAACAAAGCGAGTGCAGTGGAAATTTGCATATCCCAATCCCAACAAGAGGATGCTCATGGCTCGGTTCTGCACAACCAGTTAGCATACAAATGATACTAGTTCTATGTTAACCGAGAATGAGCTCACGGCCAAACATCTTGAGTTAGCATTTGCTATAAAGACAACTTAAGCTCTATAACAGCAAGCTGCTTGTCTGTGATTCCTTCTAGATCTGAAAGAATTTCAAACTTTATAATAGATGTTATAACTCTAAACATCTTCAAAATCCATCTTTCGACCATACATTAATATAGAATTCAACTTTTAAAAATATAAAGGCATCTGGATCAAACTCAGTCTTCAACCTATTACTTCGAGTTTGAGCATGAACTCAACTTAAACCAAAACACCAAAACAGAGGCACTATTCATAACCTGGATCAGCAATGATGAAAGGTTAATATTATACTCCATACAGAAAGTATTTTCCAGATCGATAACAGACATAGGGAGTGACACAAATAATAAAAAGATCACAGATTTATATAAAGCTTAATGAATCCAAGCCATTGTTTAATCACCAGATTGATTTGGCATAAATAAAAAAAACAGAGTTTACCAAGCACCAATCCAAGCTATCACCAAATCGATTCTTATGAAACCGTGGGCATAAATAGAAACACAATATTCAAGCTATCACCCGATCATTCTCATGAAACCATGGCATAAATAAAAAACAATATTCAATCTATCACTCGATCGATTCTCATGAAAATCATGGCATAAATAAACAACAGAGATCAAGCTATCATGAAATCCACTAGATCGATTTCTCTGAAAATCATGGCATAAATAAACAGAGTTTTGACAAAACAGAGATCAAGCTATCAGGAAATCAACCAGATTGATTTCTCTGAAAATCGTAGCATAAATAAACAACAGAGATCAAGCTATCATGCAATCCACCAGATTGAAGAAATCATGGGCATATAAAATAGCTAATAGATAAATCATAGATCATGCAATCCCCAGATCGAAATAATATAGCAGCATTTGACAAAGCACCGATACAGCCATCATGCAATCACCAAATTGAAGAGATCGTGGGCATATAAAACAACTAATAAACAACATCCAGCAAAAGGATCTATAAAAATGTTCAAACATAAATACCAAATCGACTTCTCTGCAATCGGGGCATAATAAACCAAAGTTTAATAAAAATAAGATTTAGCCATAATCGCAAACAATGGATACAACATCTAGCAAAAGGAAAAATGTTCAATGCAAATACCAGATCGACTTCTCTACAATCCGGGCATAATAAACCAAAGTTTAATAAAAACAAGATTCATCCATAATTGTAGACAATGGATACAACATCCAGCAAAAGGAAAAATGTTCAACATAAATACTAGATCCACTTCTCTACAATCAAGGCATAATAAACCAAAGTTTAATAAAAACAAGATTCAGCTAATTGTAGACAATGGATACAACATCCAACAAAAGGAAAAATGTTCAACGCAAATACTAGATCCATTAAAGAGGATTTCCCTTCAGATTAATGGAGCAAAACCCCAAATCCAGAATGCATGCCTCTAGCCTCGGCATCTCACCCCCTTTTATAAGAAAATCATAGGGACAAGTGGCAAAGATTAACTGCCAGGTTTCCTTTTAAGGTGGAATAAAATCCCCCTAGGATTCTTCCCACCGTAACCATTCTGCACTAATCTCCTTGCTAAATCCAAGTTACTATTTTAAGAGGTGTGATTTACCTCCCCGACTCCAAGCTGTTTCCTTGGTTAAACCTTTTTTATAGAGTGTAATCCCCTCTGTCCTAATTTTGCATGTATTTCTCATGTTTGTGTATATATATACGGTTAACATTAGCTTAAGCCAACTAAATCTAATTAGCACTTTACATGCTTAAGATTTTTTATTAATGTGACATCAATTTATGACAATATGTTATAAGTCACCTATTATCTAATTCAAGAACCTGCTAAGTACAGCCATATGATTGTTATTATTTAATTCTAATGCCTAGTAAAATCCACAATATGACCATAAGTTAATAGTTATATTGGAAACAAAGCTTGTGCTAGAAAATTACAAATTTATCCAACACCGAGTGTGTCAAAGAAGATGTCTGCAGCCTACATCTAAATTGTCCAGACTCTAATCATTCGATGACTGAATATGATAATAGTGGAAGTCAAATTGTTGAAATTCTTGATTCCATTGTAGACACCTCACTTTTTTATGTCTTCTCCATGCACTTATGTGCCTCTTAATTATAGACTAAAGGTCATCTTTTGATGCTACCACTTAGTGTGAATTGAAACTAAATGCATGCCCTCTATTACCATCGGTATGTTAGTTGGATTAGAGTCATAGTTCATTGAAAACATCATTTTACCTTCTGTAAGTGCAGAAATTGATTTGAATTCCAAAAGGACTTGCTTTATATACCTAGTTAGTACTTCCTTTGTAGTGTGATTCCCTTCTAACCATGCGAATAATCTTATCCCAAGGTATTTCTTTCCTTCCTAATATTATATCAAGGATACTCAAATAGATGTATTATTTATCTACATATACTCATATATGTGTTTGCATGTATATATATATATACCCTTTTGTGTTCTTTTTACATGGTAATTTATATGATGAATTGTGCATGGATGTGTGTATTTTCAAGTCAAAATTAAATCAGCACACTTATGTACTAACCATACTTTTGGCACCTTCACACATCTAAAATCATGTAGATAAACCTTTAGGATAACAGGAAAACAAATCAACAATATCATCTTTAATATAATCACTATTAGAGCAAAAATTAAGTTCCTAGTTATAAGTTCTAGGGAGGACTTGTTGGCACTTGATGCCATAACCGAGTATTAAGTAGACTTCTCTTTTCACTTACCAAGAAGGAGGATTATAATGATCCATTGTTTGTTAATCGAGTAATTATCATAACTCCGGCTTGCTTCAACTTAGGTTGATACTCAAGAGATTGGGTCGCCAAGGGAATGACTATTCCTTTTTTCAGTTTCTCGACTAAAATTAAAACTTTCCCACTAGTGGATCCATTTCCCTATCATTTGGTCATATCAAGTTTCACCCTCTAAGTCAAAAAATTGAATTCTTAACCTAGTATGTTAGACTCATAATCGCCTTTTCCTTTTCTTTTAACGTATGTTGCCTTTTACTAAGCTTTGCATTTTCGGATTGGGGTTGTGAGAGGACATTATAGTATTTTTTCAGATTGATATAGAAATGAAATGGATTTAGAGAATAATGTGTTAGAATGAAAATAAATTTCTAAACTGTGTTTTTCCACACCTGGAAAACCACGCCATACTCTAGGATAGATAGATTGCTTCAAGTAGATAAGGGAATGAAAATAGTAGATAGGATTGTGTAACTGTAAATAGTAGAGTAATTTTATTTCAATGTTTAAAATATTCTGGAGGAAAAAACAATGTTGTGGTTTAATTGTGTTTAGTGTTTTTTACTTAAGTATAACTAAATTAGAAAAATGCAGAAAAGAAACAGTAAAACTACACTAGAGTTAAAGTATTAGTATACGGATACAAACAAAAGTTTATTTGAAGGTGACAGTTAAGTATTTATACCATTTATTAACTATACAATATATCTTATAAACTATTTAATAAATTCTAAACTATTACTTAATACAAACTAGATTAGGGTTACGCATATAAACCCTTATTTATGAAAAGTAAACAGAGTCACAGAGATAATGTTCTATTCTTTACAGAGCTCTGAATAACTTCAAAGCTACAAAATAGTAAGTAAAAACAAGTATAAATATAAACATTAAATAAAATAAAACTAAAATATCATATTTAGAAACTATTTATATCTAACAAAAAGGCTTGTAAAATGTGATAGATTACCTGAGGGTCATAACCCTAGCTTTTCTTTTATCTTTTTTTAAACTAATTTATAAAAGTTTTAACAATATACTTTGGTAACTAAGTAAACAAATTAAACTAGAAGACTATAATCTATGCGTTAGACTGAGTATAGTCTTATCACAAAAACGTGATGATGATGTCATCATCACATTTTTCAGGTATTTCTTGTTTTTGGAGTAGAGGGTCCGTCTGTAAACTACCTCAATTTTTTTTTTCTTTTCTTTTATACAAGGAATATAACCAAATTATATTTCCTTTAAATATTCAAGATGTAATTTAGTCTTGGCATAAGAAATGGTAAATTTATCCTTGTCATTTATTTGTTGAAGCTACTATCAGCTTTTAAAAAAAAATGGCAAGTAAATTTGTAGTTCAGTACCTAAGTGTTGCAGGTTGGATATGTTTTGCTTGAGGGTTCCATTGATGGCATATTGGACCACATGGCTGATAAAATCAATTACTGAGCTTCGACTAACCATCCATTTTTCGTGACAGGTGATCTAAGAAATCGAAAAGGGAATTCCTAGATAAAGATATTCCTACTCCCTATCAGAAGGCTGGAACAATTCACCTCTATGAAAATTTAAGGGCCAAGCCCCAAGCTCAACATCGAGAACCTTAATGTCTCCACATTGCACTAGAGAGGTCCACAAACAATCAGAGCAAGGACCAAAAGCAAATTTCATTTATTAGACTCACACAAGGAGGAATTTCCATGGATTCAACTTAAGGTATCAAGGCTTATCCTAATTTTATATGTGGGCAATCCTCCCTTCAAAGGAGAAGCTACATGGTTCGGCTTAATCCAAGGTTTTGAAATGAAATGCATACTTTTAATATGGCGGTCGCAAGGTTCCAAAGGAAGATCCATGTGGTTCACTATCCTGTTGCCATGAGCCATGGGGATGACTTACCGGGGCTCCACGTAAGGGTTGAGAGGTCCATTATGGGTGTCCAGCATGTCCAGAGTTAACCTCGCAGCTGTCACCTACTATTGATTTCACAGCAGGCAATAGTTATTACGATCCATATGATCACGTGGGTCACGGTGAGTTGTCAACCACTGGAAACTGCTGCAATACGCTCATCATTAGTATGTTTTTAAAGTCACTATACTTGCATCCTTTGCGAGAGAAAAGAGACTTCTCGAAGGCTCCAATAGATCTGTGGTCTACTCTGGCTTTGGTGTTGGGTGCTAGGATCCATTCGAGGGTTTGGAGGAGGCATCAGTGCTGGAGATCGATGGCCGAACCCTTTCTCCCCAGGTAAAACAATGAGTTTTTTTTTCTGCTGCTTAGCCAGATCTTAGATCTTGTCACTATTTTACCCACTTACTGAGCGTAACCCTTAACTATGGTTGTAGGTACCAGGCGTAGGATCGATTGTATGGATGCATGTAAACAAGGCGTTTTCAGTGGTAAGTGCTTTTATCGACCCTGTGGAAAGGTCTGTTGGTTCTGGGCTTTCCAATCCAAAGGAGTGGGGATCTTCATTGTCTACGTCTGTAAGGGAATCAGAGGGTTCTGAAGTTTTGAGACTGACAGTGTCGATGGGTCTTTCAAGAGTGCATGGCACTAAAGCGACGGCGTGGTAGACTCTCAGTCGTGAGTGATTTATGGTATTTTTAGTTTTCTCTATGTAAATATATATATATATATATTTTATGTTTGGATTGTCAGTCCTCTTCAGACTGTAATGCACTCCTTTTTGGATTAACGACTTTAAGCATAGAAATTGTGTCCCTGCTAAGTTTCTGAACTGTTTTTACGATGCCATGAATGAATGGACTATCTTATAAAATTTTCTTCTGTTTTTGTTTTTTAAAATATCTTTTTGTTGTGGCTCTTGCTTAGAATAAGGACCCATCATCGTATTGCTGTCGTTTAAAGGTTTACTGTAAGTCTTTTTAAAGAGTATAATCACTCTGCATTAATAGTTTCGTTATTGATAGTTTTATCAAGGTACCCTTAAGTGTCTATGTAACAAACATTCGAGAAGGGCTTGTATCCCAACCTTACCATCCCTCGACCCTTATGATGGCCACGCCGTCCATTGGGTACCCTTCCACTCAGCTTGATAGGGTGGTTTCCAGTCCCACCTTAAGGCTTGATCGAAGACCTAGTCAAGTGGGTTGGGATGAAACCCTAGTTTGACAGTGGCGAAGGTTTTTAAAGGAAAGAGACCTTAGTCCCTATGCTTTTCCAGCTTTGTCAGAGTGAGCGAGGTGAGGGGATTCAAGCCCTAAGGGATTCATCGATTCCTTACCGGACATCTATAGGATTCCTACTCCAAATTTACATATTTTTCGGCAGTCACTTCCTTCAGCATAAAAGATTAGGGTTCTGATTTTGTGTTACAGGCGTGGTCAGTGAGAAGACAAAGTCTGGTCCATGCGGCTTAGGTTTTTCGTTCTTAGTTTTCCACTAACTCTCAATCCATTTCCCCATGAATCTGAACCTAAACGCCTGAGAGGAAATGGGCATGACGATAACATTTCCCTTTGGCCTCAGTCGTAACCCTTCCTATGGATGAATCTCCACCAAGAGCTACATGTATATGGCTTGGTTGATCAGGAAATCTTGTCTTATAGTCATCATGAGTTAGGGCCTTTAACAGGAATTTCATAGGCTGATCTATTTGTGGGGTACCCTAGAAAACACAAAATAAAACTATGTCTCAAAATATAAAATCACCATTACAAATTGGAATCTAATCTAATACTAGAATGTGCAAGAACTATAATTTAAAACTACCATACCCTATGCATTTAAATTTTAAAGATATAACAACGATCCTTCTGATATGTCAGCTATGGGAACATGCATAAAAACATATATATATATAATTTCACTTTCTAGCCATAGAGAATTCTACCAGATAAAAAATTTTACTTCCAGCATAACCAAGATATTTCGCACTTAACAAAACTTAAATCTGAGATAATAAAAAAAATACACATTTCAGTATACAAAAAAAAAAAATCATCAAACTCATACTCAAAACCTTTATATCAGCTGCATCGACTACAGTGGAAGTAGCCATGCTCCACCCAACCATAGACTAGGATTAGCTCCTTTTCCTTCTAGTCACCCCTGATCCAAACCTCCCAGGAGACAGCAGGGACCCCTAACTTCATATTCAAATATCAAAACATCCATAGGCAATCATGCCCAACAACAAGCACTCTCTCAGCAGAGTCCTGTTTCCCCAGCATACTCGACAGCATCCTACCTACATTGTATGCTCTTTTTGTCTCTTTTTCCTTGGATCCTTTTTCTTTGGCTAGGGCTTTCCCATAATTCTACATGCATAGAAAATTAGTAAATAATAATAATAATAATAATAATAATAATAATAAAATAAAACATAGTCTGGGGGCATTACATCCACACCCCCTTATTTTAAACAGTGTCTTCAGTAATCATTATCTCCCATTGGCTCAATAAACAAGCTAGGGTACTTTATTCACATTTCATGCTCTAGCTCGCAAGTTTCCTACTCTAGGATAAAGTGCTTCCATTGCACTTTTACCCGTGCGATGAATCAGTTCCAAAGTACTATTTCTTTCATCTCCAGAATGCATGCAGGTTCCACCTGGAACTCTCCTTCGGGTTCCACTCGTACCACATTCCAATCGATAATGTGAGCTGAGTCATATACATATTTTTTTAACAATGAAATGTGAAAAAAATTATGAATCTTTAAATGAATAGACAGGGCCAGCTTGTAAGCTACAGGCCCAATTCTCTCTAGGACTTGGAAAGGTCTACAAAATATTGGAGCTAGTTTCTTGCAGCTTCCCATCTTGAGGGAACTCTTCTTAGGTTTGACCCATAGGTACACGTGGTCGCCAACACAAAACTCCTTGTGTTTTCTTTTTAAATCAGTGTAACACTTTTGTCGATATTGAGCCACTTTTAGATTCTTCTACACTTCATGAACTATTTTCTCCATCTCCTGTGATAGCTCAAGTCCAATTAGGAGACGATCCACAGGATTATCCCAACTGACAGGGGTATTGCACTTTTTTCCGTATAGTATCTCAAATGGACTCATTTTCGCTGAGGCCTGATAACCGTTATTATAAGCGAAATCCACCAGGTGAAAATAGTTTTCCCACTTAGTGGGTATTTTCATAACATACATCCTTAACATGTTTTCGATGGTTTGGTTGGTACATTCTATCTTCCCATCCGTTTCCAGATGATAACTGGTGCTAAAGTTAATTCTGGTTTCTAAACCTGCGAGTAGATATTTCCAGAAATTTGATGTAAATTTCACATCCCTGTCAGATATTACAATCTTTAGTACATCGTGCAGTCGGAATATCTCTTTTAGAAATATTTCTGCAATATCAGTCACCTTATGTATTGATTTTACTGGAATAAAATGAGCAGATTTGCTTAACTTGTCAACTACCACCATGATAAAGTCATGTTGTTTCTGTTTTTTTGGTAAACCAGTGATGAAATCCATAGATATGATCTCCCATTTCCAATGGGGTATTGGTAGAGGCTATAACAAACCAACCGGGTGCGCATGTTCTATCTTAACATGTTGGCATTCTATCCATTTGGACAGATATTCAATTACATCAGATTTTAAACCAGGCCAAAAGAACTGCTTCCTTAGAGCAGTTACCATCTTTTGGTACCCTGGATGGCCTGCAAATGGAGTTTTGTGCATCTCATTCATAATAAACAACTTGATTTCCAAAACATTAGGTACGTACAACCTATCCTTAAACCAAATAAAGCCTTTATGGTCAACCTTAAAAGTTGTTCCGTCCAAATTTATCTCGTAATTTTGTATTTTACTGAGTAGTTAATTATAGTAAGCATCCTGAGTGCTTGCTTCCTTGACCCTGTCCAAGAGGTCACTCTTGGGCTGGCTCTAGATTATCTCGCTAATACCATGAGTCCTTCGACTCAATGCGTCCACAACCTTGTTTTCCTTACCTTTTATGTGTCTCACCTTGAAGTTGAACTCATTGAGGAAGGCCAGCCATCTCGCTTGTCGGGCGTTTAGACTGGACTGAGTAAATAAATTTTTCACACAAGTGTTATCAGTCAGTAACAAAAATAAATTTCCCAGTAAGTAGTGCCGCCACTTTTTTAGTGCGTGCACCACGGCTGCCAATTCTAAGTCATGGACTACGTATTTACTTTCATGCTCTTTCAACTTGCATGACTTGTAACAGACCACATGTCTATCTTAGGATAGAACTCTTCCTACTCCTTCTAAACTGGCATTAGTAGAAATCGTGTAGTTTTTAAGGGGGTTGGCTACCTTTAGGACTAGGGCCCTGGTCAACAAATCTTTAATGTTTTCAAATCTTTCTTGGAATCTTGATGACCAAGCAAACTTTACCCCCTGCTTTTGTAAGGAGGTAATGGGGTATGCAATTTTGGAAAATCCCTCGATCAATATCCTATAGTAGCCTGTGAGTCCCATAAATGACCGAACATCAACCATGTCCTTGGGCACTGGCCAATAATGTATGGCTTGTACTTTCTTAGGATCTACTACAAACCCCTCCTTGGATATAACATGTCCCAAGTACTAAATTTCAGCCTTAAAGAATTCACATTTTTCCAACTTGGCATACAGTTGGTGCTCCCTTAAGTTTTGCAACACTGTTCTGAAATGTAGTCAATGTTCTTCTTGGGATTTTGAGTAGATCAGGATGTCATCGATGAAGATAAGTACAAAATGATCTAGATATTTGTTAAAAATTCCATTGATTAGGCACATAAATGTTGGAGGGGCATTAGTTAAGCCAAAAGGGATTACTATGAATTCGTAGTGTCCATAGCAGGTTCTAAAGGAAGTTTTGTTTATGTCCTCACTTTTTATTCGAATCTGGTGATAGCCAGATCGTAAGTCCATCTTGGAAAAACTCTCACCGCCCCTACTTGATCGAACAGGTCATTGATTCTGGGTAGGGGATACTTATTATTTATGGTTACTTTGTTTAGATGTTGGTAATCGATACATTGTCTTAATGTCCTTCTTTTTAACAAACAAAACCGGTGCACCCTAGGGGGACACACTAGGCCTGATATATCCTTTTTCTAGTAGTTCCTGTAACTGAATTTTCAGTTCATTTAGTTCTGGAATGCTCATCCGATAAGGCACCTTTGACACTGATGCGGACCTGGGTAGTAGCTCAATGGAAAATTCGATCTCCCGTTGAGGGGGTAGACCTGGTATCTCCTCGGGAAATACATCAGGAAACTCTTCTAGGACTAGGTATTGTTTTAGAGAGGTCTAGTTTTCATTCAGGGGCAATTCAGCAACCCTAACAACAAAGAGTTTACATCCCTTTCTCAAGCATTTATTTAGTTGCATAGTGGAAATTTGTCTTACCGATATGGGTTTGGGAAACACTCTTACCATCCGAAGGACTTGGTCTTCAGCAATGTAAGTAAATGTATTTGAAAAATAGTTTAGCACTACTTTATTCTTTTCTAACCAGTCCATGCCAATTATCATGTCATACGATCCCAAGGGTAAAATATTTAGGTCGATCTTGGCTTTATGATATTGCAACTGAACTTCAAAGTTAATGATAAAATCTATTACCTTTCTTTTTGCCGCGATGGCCAATTGGACCAACCATGGTTTTGCATGCTTTACCCTAGTTAGTTGGCAGAGCTCCACCTTCCTTGGAGAAATGTAGCTCAACATAGCTCCTGGATCAATTAACACAGATATAGCATGGTTTGAAACAATACCTTTGATTTCCACTATAGTAAACTAATGGTTGGCTTATCGATCCTCTAAGGCCGCATTTATGCTATGGAAACGGTTGTCAATTTCCCCAACTGTTGATGCTTCTTGAATGTTGTGCAAGGTCTTATTTTCCCTAGTTAGGCATGGGAAATGTCTCTTCAAATGGGTTTCACCACATTCCCAGTAATTCAGAGGTTCTCTCGGAGCGTCATCAGCCCCTTTTACTCCGAGATTAGCTGGCTTTACGTATCTTGGTGAGCGCAGTCCACTTTTATTATAAGGTCTTCCTTGGGCATTTCTTGGGGTGTTCCTGTATGGTGGTGGTCTGAATCCCTTCCTTTGTTGACTGAACCTATCTATTCTCCTTTCTCTCCATGTTTTGGATGGGTCGTTCCACTATTTGTATTTCTCATAACACAGCCTGGCTTTCCTCAGCACCTCATCCAGAGTCTTTGGGTTTTCAAATTCAATTCTGTCATTGTAATCCTACGGAAAACAGCTTAGGAATCTCTGTGCCTTCACCTTTTCTTCCTTGATATAGGATACAAAACTCAATAGGTCTAAAAACTTGTTAATGAGCTCTTCCATGGTCATTGAGCCGAGTCTTAACTCATAGAATTCCTTGGTTTTCCTTTCGTAGTAATTCTTGGATATGTACTATTTTTTAAACAATCTTTTGAATTCTTCCCACTCCAAATTCTTCTCCTTGAGTCCTTGTGAGATATTGAGGTCCTGCCACCAGATACTATAGCCTTGCCCTTAATATTATAAATTGCCATTTGGACTTTCATGTTACTTGAATAGTTATATATCTAGAAATATTTCTTGATGTCCAGCAACCATGCCTCTGCTTCCTCCCCTGTCTTAGATTCCCCGTCAAAACTAGTGGGTTTGATCTTTCTAAATTCACCTTCCAGGTGATCAACCTTTCTCTTTCCACTAGTATTGACCCGATTTTCATAGTTTTGGGTCTCATTAGAGGAACTACTCTTTCCTTCTTTGCTTTATTCCCTTTCGAGACCCTTCCTAGTCTCGATTCGAGGCTCCTTACCATTGTTTTTCTCATGTAGACTTTGTAATAGGATTTCATTGATCTCCTGTTGTTTTTCCTGTGTTTTCTTTAACTGTTCGTTATATACCTTATAGCTTTGTATTTCCATGATTAGGTGCCTGATTGTTTCTAGTACTTGACTAGCTTCAGAATGTTCCACTGCTAGTTGTGTGGTCAGTGGTACTTGTTCCGAGTTTTCAGGTTGGTACTCATTCTCCACTGGAGAGGCCATGATAATTCCTACAGTTTATCAAAATAATAACTTGTAGATTCACAAGTAAGCAACACAACATGCCGATAAAATTTTAGAGTGCTATCCAATTGTGTGTGTATATATATATATATATATAAATATATTGCAATTAAATAGGAAACAAAGTGCACCGAACATGCTACAGGGCTGAATCCTGTGCTCTGATACCATATGTAAACTACCTCATTTTTTTTTCTTTTCTTTTAGACAAGGCACATAACCAAATTATATTTCCTTTAAATCTTTAAGATGTAATTCAGTCTTGGCATAAGAAATGGTAAATTTAGCCTTGTCATTTATTTGGAAGCTACTATCAATTTAAAAAAAAATGGCAAGTAAATTTGTAGTTTAGTACCTAAGTGTTGCAGGTTGGATATGTTTCGCTCATGGGTTCCATTGATGGAATATTGGACCACATGGCTGATAAAATCACTTACTGATCTTTGGCTAACCATCCATTTTCCATGATAGTTGCTCTAAGAAATTTAAAAGGGAATTCCTAGATAAAGATATTCCTACTCCCTATCAGAAGGATGGAACAATTCACCTCTATGAAAATTTAAGGGCCAAGCCCCAAGCTCAACACCAAGAACCTTCATGTCTCCACATTGCACTAGAGAGGTCCACAAACAATCAGAGCAAGGACCAAAAGCAAAGTTCATGCATTAGACTCACACACGGAGGAATTTCCATGCATTCGACTTAAGGTATCAAGGGTTATGCTAAGTTTATATGTGGGAAATCCTCCCTCTAAAGAAGAAGCTGCATGATTTGGTTTAATCCAAGGTTTTGCAATGAAAGGCATAGTTTTAATATGGTGATCGCAAGGTTACAAAGGAATATCCACAGGGTTCATGATCATGTTTCCATGTGCCATGGGGATGACTTACCAGGGCTCCACATAAGGGTTGAGAGGTCCATGATGGGGTGTCTAGCATGTCCAGAGTTGACCTCATAGATGTCACCTCCTATTGATTTCGCAACAAGCAATATTTATTACAATCCTTATGATCACATGGGTCGCGGTGAGTTGTCGACCACTAGAAACTGTCGCAGTACGCTCATCATTAGTATGTTTTTAAATTCATTGTACTTGCGGCCTTTGGGGGAGAAAAGAGGCTTCTTGAAGGCTCCAATAGATCTGTGCTCTACTCAAGATTTGGTGTTGGGTGCTAGGATCCATTTGAGGTTTTGGAGGAGGTATCAGTGCTGGCGACCAATGGCTGAACCCTTTCTTCCTAGGTAAAAAAATGAGTGTTTCTCTGCTGCTTAGCCAAATCTTAGTTCTTGTCACAATTTTACCCACTTACTAAGCATAACCATTAACTGTGGTTGCAGGTACCAGGTGCGGGATCGGTTGGACGGATGCATGTAAACAAGGTGTTTTCACCAGTAAGTGGTTTTATCGACCCTGTGGTAAGGTCTGTTAGCTATGGGTTTTCCAATCCAAAGGAGTGGGGATCTTCATTGTCTGTGTCTATAAGGGAATCAGAGGGTTCCAAAGTTTTGAGAATGACAGTGTGGATGGGTCTTTCAAGAGTGCATGGAACTAAAGCCACGGCGTGGAAGACTCTTAGTCGTGAGCGATTTATGGTATTTTTAGTTTTCTCTATGTAAATATATATATATATATATTTTATGTTTGGATTGTCAGTCCTCTTCAGACTGTAATGCACTCCTTTTTGGATTAACAGCTTTAAGCCAAGGAATTGTGGCCCTGTTAAGTTTCTGAACTCTTTTTACGACACTATGAATGAATGGACTGTCTTATAAAATTTTCTTCTATTTTTTTCTTTTTAAATAGCTTTTTGTTGTGGCTCTTGCTTGGAATAAGGACCCATCATCATATTACTGTCATTTAAAGGTTTACTGTAAGTATTTTTAAAGAGTATAATCAGTCTGCATTAATAGTTTCGTTATTGACAGTTTTATCAGGGTACCCTTAAGTGTTTGTGTAACAAACATTCGGGAAGGGATTGTATCCTAGCCTTACCTTGCCTTGACCCTTACGATGGCTACACCATCCATTGGTCCTTCCACTCAGCTTGACAGGGTGGTTGCTAGTCCCACCTTAAGGCTTGATCGAAGACCTAATCAAGTGGGTTGGGACGAAACCCTATTTTGACAGTGGCAAAGGTTTTTAAAGGAAAGAGACCTTAGTCCCTACGCTTTTATAGCTCTGTCAAAGTGAGTGAGGTGAGGGGATTCATGCCCTAAGGGATTCATCGATTCCTTTCCAAACATCTATAGGATTCCTACTCCAAAATCAAATATTTATGGCTGTCACTTCCTTCAGCATAAAAGATTACGGTTCTGGTTTTGTGTTACAGGCGTGGTTGGGGAGAAGACAAAGTCTAGTCTGTGTGGCTTAGGTTTTTGGTTCTTAGTTTTCCACTAACTCTCAATCCATTTCCCCACAAAAATGAACCTAAATTCCTCAGAGGAAAGAGGCACAATGATAACGTTTCGCTTTGGCCTCAGTTGTAACCCTTCCTACGCATGAATCTCCACCGAGAGCTAGACATATATGGCTTGGTTGATTAGGAAATATTGTCTGATAATAGCCATGGGTTGGGGCCTTTAATAGGCATTTCATAGGATGATCTATGTATGGGGTACCCTAGAAAACACAAGAAAAAAACTATGTCTCGAAATATAAAATCACCATTACAAATTGGAATCTAATCTAATACTAGAATGCATAAGAACTGTAATTTCAAACTACCACACCCTAGGCATTTAAATTTTAAATTTATAACAACGATCCTCCTGATAACCCAATTGGGTGACTGTGAATAGATCTGTCAGCTATGGGAACATGCATAAAAATATATATATGTAAATAATTTCGGTTTCTAGCCATAGATCATTTTACCAGATAAAATTTTTACTTGCAGCATAACCAGGATATTTCACACTTAACAAAACTTAAATCTGAGATAATAAAAATACACATTTTAGTATATAGAAAATAAAATCATCAAACTCATACTCAAAAACTATAGATCAGCTGCACCAACTATAGTGGAAGCAGCCACGTTCCACCCAACCGTAGACTAGGATCAGCTCCTTTCCCTTCTAGTCACCCCCGAGCCAAACCTCCCAGGAGACAGCAGGGACGCCTAACTTCATATTCAAATCTCAGAACATCCACAGGCGATCATGCCCAATAGCAGGCACTCTCTCAGCAAATTCCTCTTCCCCCAGCATACTCAGTAGCATCCTGCCTACACCATATGCTCTTTTTGTCTCTTTTTCCTTGGATCCTTTTTCTTTGTCTAGGTCTTTCCCCGTTAGCCCTCTCCCCTTCCTCAGCAGAATTCCTAGGGCTTAATGGTATCCCATACTTTTCAAGGATGTGTCAGTGCTGATTCTACACATCTAACACTTATTTTTTTCTAGTCCCTGAATTTAGCTGGTCCCTGTTCCTTACTGTCTCCCACAGGTTTCCTCTTTTAACCTAGCTGCTTCCAACATATTCGCTACATCAATAATATTTTTTATTATTCATTGTCATTAACCCCCCAAGGGTAATTATTACATCAGTCCTCCCCGGACTCTTTGGCTGAATCATTAACAGCCATAATTAGTCATGCATAGACAGTCAGTAAATAATAATAATAATAATAATAATAATAATAATAATAAATAAAACATAGTCTGGGGGGATTACATCCACACCCCCTTATTTTAAACACTATCCTCAGTGTTTATTATCTCCCATTGGCTCAATAAACAAGCTAGGGTACTTTATTCTCATTTCATCCTCTAGCTCCCAAGTTTCCTCCTCAGGTGTAAAGTGCTTCCATTGCACTTTTACCCGAGCGATTACTCGGTTCCAAAGTATTGTTTCTTCCCTGTCCAGAATGTGTGCAGGTTCCACCTGTACCACATTCCAATCGATAATGTGAGCTGAGTCATACACATACTTTTTTAACAATTAAATGTGAAAAATGTTATAAATCTTTAAATGAACAGGCATGGCCAGCTTGTAAGCTACAGGCCCGATTCTCTCTAGGACTTGGAAAGGTCCACAAAATATTGGAGCTAGTTTCTTGTAGGTCCCTAGCTTGAGGGAAATCTTCTTAGGTTTGACCCGTAGGTACACGTGGTCACCAACATTGAACTCCTTGTGTTTTCTTTTTAAATCAACGTAACACTTTTGTCGATCTTGAGTCACTTTTAGATGCTTCTGTACTTCACAAACTATTTGCTCCATCTCCTGTAACAGCTTAGGTCCAATTACTACACGATCCACAGGATTATCCCAACTGACAGGGGTATTGCACTTTTTTCCGTATAGTATCTCAAACAGACTCATTTTCGCTGAGGCCTGATAACCGTTATTATAAGCGAACTCCACCAGGTGCAAATAGTTTTCCCACTTAGTAGGTATTTTCATAACGTACATCCTTAACATGTTTTCAATGGTCTTGTTGGTATGTTTTGTCTACCCATCCATTTTCGGATGATAATTGGTGCTAAATTTAATTCTGGTTTCTAAACCTGCGAATAGAGATTTCCAGAAATTTGATGTAAATTTTACATCCCTCTCAAATATTACAATATTTGGTACACCATGCAGTTGAAATATCTCTTTTAGAATTATTTCTACAATATTAGCTGCCTTATGTGTTGATTTTACTAGAATAAAATGAGCAGATTTGCTTAACTTGTCCACTACCACCATGATAGAGTCATGCTATTTCTATGTTTTTTGTAAACCAGTGATGAAATCTAGAGATATGATCTCCCATTTCCACTGGGGTATTGTTATAGGCTGCAACAAACCAGCCGGGTGCCCATGTTCTGTCTTAACTTGCTAGCACTCTATGCATTTGGATAGATATTCAAATACATTAGATTTTAAACTGGGCCAAAAGAACTACTTCCTGAGAGCAGTTACCATCTTTTGGTACCATGGATAGACTACAAATGGAGGTTTGTGCATCTCATTCATAATAAACAACTTGATTTCCAAAACATTAGGTACGTACAACCTATCCTTAAACCAAATAAAGCCTTTCTGGTCAACCTTGAAAGTTGTTTTGTCTAGATTTATCTCGTTATTTTGTATTTTACTAAGTAGTTTATTATAGTTAACGTCATGAGTGCTTGCTGCCTTGACCCTATCCAAGAGGTCACTCTTGGGCTGGCTCGAGATTATCTTGCTAATACCATGAGTCCTTCAACTCAATGTGTCCACAACCTTGTTTTCCTTACCTTTTATGTGTCTCACCTCGAAGTCCAACTCACTGAGGAAGGACATCCATCTCACTTATCGGGCGTTTACACCAAACTATGTAAATAAATTTTTCACAAAAGTGTTATCAGTTAGTAACATAAATTTCTTTCCCAATAAGTAGTGCCGCCACACTTTTAGTGCGTGCACCACGACTGCCAGTTCCAAGTCATTGACTACATAGTTACGTTCATGCTCTTTCAACTTGCATGACTTGTAACAAACCACATGTTCGTCTTGGGATAGAACTCCTCCTACTCCTTCTAAACTGGAATCAGTATAGACCGTGTAGTTTTTAAGGGGGTTGGCTACCTTTACGAGTAGGGCCCTGGTCAGCAACTCTTTAAGTTTGTCAAAGCTTTCTTGGCATCTTCATGACCAAGCAAACTTTACCCCCTTCTTTTGTAAGGAGGTAATGGGGTATGCAATTTTGGAAAATCCCTCGATAAATCTCCTATAGTAGCCAATGAGTCCCATAAATGACTGAACGTCGGCCACATTCTTGGGCACTAGCGAATTAGATATGGCTTGTACTTTCTTGGGATCTACTGCAATCCCCTCCTTAGATATAACATGTCCCAAGTACTGAATTTTCGTCTTAAAGAATTCACATTTTTCCAACTTGGCATACAGTTGGTGTTCCCTTAAGGTTTGCAACACTGTTCTTAAATGTAGTTGATGTTCTTCCTAGTTTTTTGAGTAGATTAGGATGTCATCGATGAAGATCAGTACAAACTGATCTAGATATTTGTTAAAAATGTCATTCATTAGGCACATAAATGTGGTAGGGGCATTAGTTAAGCCAAAAGGGATTACTACGAATTTGTAGTGTCCATAGCGAGTTCTGAAGGAAATTTTGTTTATGCCCTCACTTTTTATTCGAATCTGGTGATAGACAGATCATAAGTCTATCTTGTAAAAGACTCTCAGCCCCCCTACTTGATCGAACAGGTCATTGATTCTAGGCAGGGGATACTTATTCTTTATGGTTACTTTGTTTAGATGACGGTAATCGATACAGAGTCTTAAGGTCCCATCCTTCTTTTTAATGAACAAGACCAGTGCACCCCAGGGGGACACACTAGGCTTGATATATCCTTTTTCTAGTAGTTCCTGTAACTGAATTGTTAGCTCAGTCAGTTCTAGAATGCTCATCCGATAAGGCACCTTTGACACTAGTGCAGACCCGGGTAGTAGCTCAATGGAGAAGTCGATCTCCCGTTGAGGGGGTAGACCTGGTATCTCCTCGAGAAATACATCAGGAAACTCTTCTAGGACCAGGTGTTGTTTTAGAGAGGTCTTGTTTTCATTCAAGGGAAAGTCAACAACCCTAACAGCAAAGCTTTTACAGCCCTTTCTTTGGCATTTCTTTAGTTGCATAGTGGAAATTTGTCTTACCGAGACGGGTTTGGGTAACCCTCTTACTGTCCGGTGGACTTGGTCTTCAGCAATGTAAGTAAAGGTCTTTGAAAAACAGTTCAAAACTACTTTATTCTTTTCTAACCAGTCCATGCCAATTATCATGTCATACGATCCCAAGGGTAAAATATTTAGGTTGATCTTGGTTTTATGATCCTGCAACTGAACTTCACAGTTAATAATAAAATCTATTACCTTTATTTTTGCCCCAATGGCCAACTAGACCAACCATGGTTTTGCATGCTTTACCCTAGTTAGTTGGCAGAGCTCCACCATCCTTGGAGAAATGTAGCTCAATGTAGCTCCTTGATCAATTAACACAGATATAGCATGGTTTGAAACAATACCTTCGATTTCCACTATAGTAGACTGATGGTCAGCTTGCCAATCCTCTAAGGCCGCATTTATGCTACGGAAACGCCTGCCAATTTCCCCAACTGTTGATGCTTCTTGAATGCTGTGCAAGGTCTTATTTTCTCCAGGTAGGCATCGGAAATCTCTCTTCAGATGGGGTTCACCACATTCCCAGCAAGTCAGAGGTTCCTTGGGAGCCCCATTATCCCCTTTTACTCCCAGACTGGCTGGATTTACATATCTTGGCAGGGGTGGTCCACTTTTATTATAAGAGATTACTTGGGCATTTCTTGGGGTGTTCCTGTATGGCGGTGGTCTAAATCCCTTCCTTTGTTGATTGAACCTATCTGGTCTCTTGTCTCTCCATGTTCTGGATGGGTCATTCCACTATTTGTGCTACTCATAACACAGCCTAGATTTCCTTAGCACCTCATCTAGAGTCTTTGGGTTGTCAAATTAAATTCTGTTCTTGTAAGCTTATGGCAAACAGCTTAGGAATCTCTGTACCTTCACCTTTTCTCCCTTGATATAGGGTACGAACCTCAACAGGTCTAACAACTTGTTAATGAGCTCTTCCATGGTCATTGAGCTCAGTCTTAACTCATAGAATTCCTTGGTTTTCCTTTCGTAGTAATTCTCGGATAGGTACTATTTTTTAAGCAGTCTTTTGAATTCTTACCTCTCCAAATTCTTCTCCTTGAGTCCTTGTGACATCTTGAGGTCCTACCACCAGATACTAGCCCTTCCCTTAAGATTATAAATTTCCATTCGGACTTTCATGTTACTTGAATAGTTGTAGATCTGGAAATATTTCTTGATGTCTAGAAACCATGCCTCTACTTCCTCCCCTGTCTTAGATTCCCCATCGAAACTAGTGGGTTTGATCTTTTTAAATTCACCTTCTAGGTGATCAACCTTTCTCTTTCTGCCAGTCTTGACCTGATTTTCAGATTCTTGGGTCTCATTAGAGGAACTACTCTTTCGTTCTGCACTTTCTTCCCTTTTAGGACCCTTCCTAGTCTCGGTTCGAGGCTCCTTACCATTGTCTTCTCGTGCATACTTTGTAACATGATTTCATTGATCTCCTATTGTTTTTCCTGTGCTTTCTTTAACTATTCATTATCTACCTTATAGCTTTGTATTGCCATGATTAGGTGCCTCATTGTTTCTAGTACTTGACTAGCTTCAGAATGTTCCATTGCCGGTTGTGTGGTCGATGGTACCTGTTCCGGGTTTTCAGGTTGGTACTCATTCTCCACTGGAGAGGCCATATTAACTCCTACAGTTTATCAAAATAACAACCTATAGATTCACAAGCAACACAAATTGCTGATAAAATTTTAGAGTGCTATCCAACTATATATATATATATATATATATATATATATATATATTTCTGCAATTAAATA
>LPNX010347995.1:186443-207459 GCA_001517045.1 Pseudotsuga menziesii
CTTTTTATGACACTATGAATGAATGGATTGTCTTATAAAATTTTCTTCTATTTTTCTTTTTTAAAATATATTTTTGTTTTGACTCTTGCTTGGAATAAGGACCCATCATCGTATTACTGTCGTTTAAAGGTTTACTGTAAGTCTTTTTAAAGAGTATAATCAGTCTACATTAATAGTTTCATTATTGACAGTTTTATCAGGGCACCCTTAAGTGTCTGTGTAACAAACATTCGAGAATGGCTCATATCCCATCCTTACCTTCCCTTGACCCTTATGATGGTCGCGCCATCCGTTGGTCCTTCCACTCAAGTTGATAGGGTGGTTGCTAGTCCCACCTTAAGGCTTGATCGAAGACCTAGTCAAGTGGGTTGGGATGAAATCCTAGTTTGACATTGGCGAAGGTTTTTAAAGGAAAGAGACCTTAGTCCCTATGCTTTTCTAGCTCTATTAGAGTGAGCGAGGTGAGGGCATCCGTTCCCTAAGCGCTTCATCAATTCCTTGCTGAACATCTATAGGATTCCTACTCCGAAGTCACATATTTCCCAGCCATCACTTCCTTCAGCATAAAAAAATATACATTTCAGTATACAGAAAAAAAAATTCATCAAACTCATACTCAAAAGCTGTAGATTAGCTGCACCAACTACAGTGGAAGCAGCCACGTTCCACCCAATCGTAGACTAGGATCAGCTCCTTTTCCTTCTAGTCACCCTCAAGCCAAACCTCCCAAGAGACAGCAGGGACCCCTAACTTCAGATTCAAATCTCAGAACATCCACAGGAAATCATGCCCAACAACAGGCACTCTCTTAGTAGAGTCCTCTTTCCCCAACATACTCGGCAGCGTCCTGCCTACACCATATGCTCTTTTTGTCTCTTTTTCCTTGGATCCTTTTTCTTTGCCTAGGTCCTTCCCCATTATCCCTCTCCCCTTCCTCACTGGAATTCCCAGGGCTTAATGGTATCCCCTATTTTTGAGGGATGTGTATGTTTTGATTCTGCACATCTAACACCTATTTTTTTCCGTTCCCTGAAGTTAGCTGGTCCCTATTCCTTATTGTCTCCTGCAGGTTTCCTCCTTTAACCTGGCTGCTTCCACCATGTTCGTTGCATCAATAATAATTTTTATTATTCATTTTAATTAACCCCCAAAGGTTAATTGTTAGATCAGTCCTCCCCAAACTCTTTGGCTGAATCATTAACAGCCATAATTCGTCTTGCATGGATAGTTAGTAAATAATAATAATAATAATAATAATAAATAAAACATAGTCTGTGGGAATTACACTATCAAAAGTATACAGTGTAGGTGCTAGTTGGATGCAGAATCAAATTCTGCATCCAACAAGCTCTCGCGATCAAAATTTGAGTAAAAACACATGGAGATATGTCGAAAATACGAACACAAAATGTAGTTTTTTTCTTTTTTCCTCCAAAATTAATAAATATTGTTTTACTATTTTAACTATTATTTTATTTTTTTAACTCTTATTTTATTATTTTCCTTAGGAGGCCCATTTTAGACCTCAAAATTCCTCTAATGATTAATCTATTCGAAATCAGAAGAAGAGCATAAAGAACATTTAAAAATTGCTTTGCAAGAATTATGAGATCATCAACTCTTTGCAAAGTTTAGTAAATGCGACTTCTTTAAGGATGAAATCCAATACTTAGGTCATGTGGTGACTAACTAAGGAATTTTGGTGGATACCGAAAAGATAAAAGTGATTGAATATTGGTCGGTTCCTGAAGATGTAACTGATGTTCGATCCTTCATAGGAATTACCAGTTATTACCAGAGGTTCATTGAAGGGTTTTCGAAAATCGCAAATCCGATAACTTCTTTACAAAAGAAGGGAAATAAATTTAATTCGAACCAGAAATGTGAGGATAGTTTTAAAAAGTTAAAAACTTTATTAACCAGCGCACCTATTTTAAGGATAGTTGATCCAAATAAATATTTTGTAGTGTGTACTGGCGTCTGCAATGATGGGTTAGGCAGAGTATTGACTCAAGAAGGGCATGTTATTCCTTATGAATCTAGGAAATTAAAAATTCATGAAAAGAATTATGCAACTTATGATCTCGAATTAGCTGCTGTTATACATGCTCTAAACATGTGGTGTCATCATCTAATTGGAAAAAACTTTATTCTAATGACCGATAATAAAGGACTAAAATATCTTTTAGATCGGCCTAATCTGAATGCTAGACAAGCTAGGTGGCTAGCTTTTCTAAGTGAGTATGATTTTGAAATTCAGCACATTAAAGGTAAAGAAAATAAAGTTGCTAATGCATTAAGTAGAAATGCAAGACTGAACTTAGCAGCAGTTATCAACACTTATACAACAAATCTCGAAGAACAGCTTAAAACAGGGATAGAATAGCATGAAATTTACCAAAATTTACAAGAAAAAATGAAAGAAAATTCAATAGAAAGTTTAAGTAAAGGGTACAACTTGAATGATAAAGGATTTTTACTATATAAAGACAGAATGTATGTACCAAATGTACCTAAAGTTAAGTTATTAATTTTAGATGAAATCCATAAAACTCCATACTCAGGCCATCCAGGTTATCAGAACACTATAACTATGTTATGAAAAGAATATTTTTGTCCAAACATGAATACTAAACTGGCAAAATATATCTCTAGGTGTTTTGAATGTCAGTAGGTAAAAATTGAACATCAACACCCAGCTGTATTACTTCATCCACTGCCCATTCCTAGCTGGAAATGGGAGATAATTAGTCTAGATTTTGTTACTAGACCTCCCAAAAATCAGAATTTAAATGATTCTATAATGGTAGTAGTTGACAAATTAAGTAAAGCAACCCACTTTATACCTGTTAAAACTACATATAAAGATTCACACATAATTGATATCTTTCTAAATCAAATTTTCCGATTGCATGGGATACAAAAAGTTATAATCTTAGATAGAGACCCTAAATTTATAGGTAACTTCTGGAAATCTCTATTTAAAGGATTAAATACTACACTAAATTTTAGTACTTTGTTCCATCCTCAAACTGATGGACATACTAAAAGAGTAAACCAAGTACTGGAAGATTTACTAAGAATGTATGTATAGGATCAACCAGGTAAATTGGAGAATTATTTGCATCTGGTAGAATTTTCTAATAATAATAATAATCAAACATCGGCCATATTTAGTCCTTTTGAAATCTTGTATGGAAGGAAGTGTAAAACTCCTATCTCTTGGAGTAATCCTGTAGAAATATTAGTATTAGGTCCTGAACTATTGAAAGAAATGGAATAAATTGTAAAGTAGGTTCAAGGTAATTTGAAAACTGCACAAGATCGACAGAAGAGTCAACCAGACCTTAAAAGAACTCCAAAAGAGTTTCAAGTAGGTGAACATGTGTTCATCAAGGTGAGACCCAAAAAGAGCTCTCTGAGGTTGGGTAGTTGTGTCAAACTAGCACCTCGTTATTATGGTCCATTTGCAATACTGTCCAGGATTAGACAGGTAGCTTATCAATTAGCATTACAACCAAATTTAAGAGTTCATAATTTTTTTCACATTTATGTATTAAAGAAATATGGTCATGATGCTACTCATGTTGTTAACGGAATGATGTATAGGTGGAACGAGAATGATATTTTATGGTGGAACCAGACTGTATCCTTGGACAGAGGGAGATCACACTTCGGAACCACACCCTTGGTCAAATCAAGGTGAAATGGAAGCACCTCAATCTAGAAAAATCCACCTGGGAATTGGAAAGTAATATGCTAGATGGATATCCAATTCTGTTCCAGGGGAATTCTGAGGATGAAGAATAAATAACATCAAGGACGATGTTAAGGGGGTGTGTATGTCACATACCCCAATTTTTCAAAAACAATTTTATGTTATTTGAGGACAATATGTTAAATTTTATGCTAAGTTGTAATTGATGACTCATTAGGGTCAAGGATATTTGATGTAAATTCTGAATATTTTATTTATAAATAAATAAAGGAGGAGACAACAGCTTAGGAGATCTATTAAAAGAGTGTTTACTGGTCAAATTGGTGGAGGAGACTGGGTGTAGAGAAAACTGACATGTGGCAGCATCCCCAAACCACTTCCAACTGTTGCAGCTGGCAACTTCCCTACATTTGTGGTCATGATTCCTGAAGAAAGTGGAATCAGATCAGGTGGCTCAATTAATAAAAACTGACCCAAAATACCTAAGCAATCTTTATAAAACTTCCCATTGAAGAGAGCCGAGGCTGCTCATTCTAGAGGGGTGATCATTTACGTTGAATGAATGTACTTTAGAGAAATTCAATGGAAGGGAAATTTGGAAAGTGTTTGAGGGGATAACTATTGATTGATCTAGTGTACCTTTTAAGCTGAAGATCATACCACTGGGAGCATAGTATTTACTGAGGTATCGAACTAGTCAGTTGACAGAGGGTTCTATTGTTTTCATTCTCCATTAGTTCTCAGCCAAGAAGACCAGGAATAGGCTTGGGGGTCCTAAGGAAGCGTTGTTTGAGCACTCTCCAGGATATTGGTAGGGAGGAACGACCTCCTAAGGCTGTTGTTGTCTGTCCTCAACATGTACTAAGTTATTTTATTTTACTGTGTTAGTTAAATAAATCTTAGTTAATTGCTATGTGAATGTTAACATTCCAGTTTGTGAAATGTTTGAGTTAGTATTTTTTATATTGTTATAGAAATGAAATGGATTTAGAGAATAATGTGTTAGAATGAAAATAAATTTCTAAACTATGTTTTTCCACACTTCGATACCAGGCCATACTCTAGCACAGATAGATTGCTTTAAGTAGATAAGGGAATGAAAATAGTAGATAGGATTGTGTAACTGTAGATAGAAGAGTAATTTTATTTCAATGTTTAAAATATTATGGAGGAAAAATAGTTTTGTGGTTTAATTGTGTTTACTTTTTTTTACTTAAGTATAACTAAATAAAAAAAATTTAGAAAAGAAATAGTAAAACTACACTAGAGTTAAAGTATTAGTATACGGATACAAACAAAAGTTTATTTAAAGGTAACAATTAAGTATTTATACCAGTTATTAACTATACAATATATCTTATAAACTATTTAATAAATTCTAAATTATTACTTAATACAAACTAGATTAGGGTTATGTATATAAATCCTTATTTATGAAAAGTAAATAGAGTCACAGAGTTAATGTTCTATTCTTTACATAGCTATGAATAACTTCAAAGCTACAGAATAGTAAGTAAAAACAAGTATAAATATAAACATTAGATAAAATAAAACTAAAATATCATATTTAGAAACTATTTATATTTAACAAAAGGACTTGTAAACTGTGCAAGATAACCTGAGCGTTATAACCCTAGATTTTCTTTTATCTTTTTTTAAACTAATTTGTAAAAGTTTTAACCATATAGTTTGGTAACTAAGTAAACAAATTAAACTAGAAGACTATAATCTATGCATTAGACTGAGTATAGTCTTATCACAAAAACTTTATAGTATATTTGTAAACTCTTTTTTTTTTTTTAATATACTTCATAAACAGATTAATAAACTTCAATACTCCTGTAATAATCAAATAGAAACAAACAGGGAATAGTGCTCAATTAATAATTAAATTAGGAGTATATTTATACAAGGGTTTCATTCCATTAAAACCCTAACTATTATATCCTGAATAGGTAAGTATAAAAATATAAATTTTACATTACGACTGATCTATAGTCTTCACAATAACAATAATTACTTACAAAATATAACTTAAACAATAATTATCTTCACTGACAGTTGAAGAAGGAAAGACCCTAATTACACAGAATCATAATTTACAAGATTACAAAACTATTGCAAAAATAAGACAGATCTTGAAGTTAAAATCCTTCTTAAAAACCAAATGTATTACATTGTTAGGCCGTGAGGCTAAAAACATAACCAAAATACATCACACAACTCAAGGCCAGTATTACCCAGCATCATAGCTAGGGTTTGTAAACAAAACTTAAAAAAAAACTTATTAAAACCTCATATCTAACAAAGAGACCAAACAGGCTTCCAAGAACCGAGTTCTCCTTCAACAAACCCTCAATACAAGTAGGGTGAAACCCATTTTGAACTCAGGGATTACCAGTTAGGGCCACAAGCCACTGAAGTTGGCCATCGTTTTCCTTCCACTGAATTTTTGAAATTGTCACGGGTTCCTGTACAAGCATAATACTGAGCATCAATTCAAGGCTTAGTTAAAAACATTAGAAAAAACCATAACTGTGTTAATAAATGGACAGGGAGTCTCCATAACCAAAACCAACCTATCTTACCTGCAAATAGAAGAGTTGTCGAGCAATGAAGAGACTGTCACCAATTTCACAATGTACACACAGGAGTTTCCAAACCTAATGCCAACTGTGGAGTAAAAAAAGTGACAAAGAAGCTTAAGCTTCACAGGTCATGATAGGCCACAAGAAGAACAAGACTGAGTTATGGACAGGCTAAGAGCCAAACACAAAAACCAGTAAACACTCGCATGGTAAGGTTCACAACCAAGAAGGTTTCAAATCAAAGACTGAGTTCTGGAAACTACAGCAATGTCAAACAAAAGCCTTGGAGCAAGCAAGTAGAGGAACAACCTTGCATGGCAGCTATGGAAACTACACAGAGCAGCCCGCAAGCCAGTCAAAACTTCGGAGGCAAATGACAAAGCGAATAGGGTTTGCAAGTCTTTTATATCGCCAATGCATGGACAGGAGGTGACCACATGCCCTCCAATTATTTTAACCATGCAAGGGTCGAGTCCATAGTCCACCTGTGGTTTCAATCATCCAATTATTAATACAATCATATAAACAAACCATGGAAAAAACTATGGAGTATGTTTATATATATTATTCACCAATGATAACTCATAAACTATATCATTGTTTATGATAGCTTTGAGATTTGCATGTTTTATTAATGATGATTTCTTAACATTGACCCTAGTGAAAGGTTGTGATAACTTTGTGATATGAACAATCCCAATTTCAACCATGTATTAGGAACTTTCCATTTTACAATTGATATGTATACTTGAAAAACGACGATAAAATATTCACATAATATTTTGAAGCTCAAACTTTATCATTTGTAATTCCGACAGCTTAGAGTGGTTATAATATATGGAGTTTGACTATAATAGTAAAAGTATTTAAACCATGACAATTACAAGGCTTGACCTTGGTATAATCTCTCACAAATAATAGTTTGCATACTCGACTTGTCAATAATAATAATAGACCCTATCATTATTTGGAAAACATAAATTGTGATTGTTTATGTTTTCCTGTTCTTAGCATAGTGTAAGAATCGTGGTCATATTAGAGTCACTTAGGGTAAACTTCAGATTAGAAGTTATAGGTAGAAAAATATACCATAATAGTTATTATAAACATTAACTTGTTATAAGTGAGGTAACATGATAATAGTAAATTTACAATGGACTAAACCATGCTCAAGGTCTATAATCATTGGAATAACACTGATAATATATTTACCTATGACTTAGACTATGAAAGCGATGGTAGATAGTATTCCATCATGCAATGATGCATTTAATTACAATGACCAAACTTATAATGTCAAAGATATTTCCAGGCAATAAGATTCCTATAGAATACAAGTGACAATCAGATTGGTACATTATAAAATAATACGGTAATGTATGTTGTTACAATAGTACATGGAGCAAGGTGATAATGTAAGTACTGAAGTTTAAAACTTGATGATGAGCATATTTACATACAAGCAAGAGGTTGATAATTTCCATAACTAGTAAGTTAGAAATAAAATTGAAACATATACTCTATTGAGAATCTTTACTATCAAGATTGATAGAAGTTTTTCCATGAATAAAAGGTAGTACGGATAAATATAACATTAGCTTTATAAGCACATGAAAATAGGAGTAAATGTAAGACAAAGAACATGAGTTCTAAGATGACTGTAAATATACTTTTCTTTGCTAAGTGGAATAAAGATAGAAATATTTAAATCTGAACTTAAATATAGTCGAAGAAAAACAAATTCTAAAGATAACAAATACGTTACCTCATCAGAGCTTGCTTTTAAATAGTCAGTTATTTACTAGCATTTTAACTTGCAACAGATCTATTTCTTGCTACTTTATGAATTAAACTACTACTTGATCGATCGTTACCTATTAAAACTTTAAGAACCAACATTCCATATGCATTAGCATAAATGCTAAGTAAGCTCAATTTTCAAAGACAGATTTTACCTACTTGCCAGAAAGTAAACTTATTAGTAAAACTGAAAGAAAACTGTGTGTAGGTCAATCTTATATACATTACGAAAATGAAAGTTGTATTAGTTAACATAATATGAAAATGATTAATACCAAAAGTTATATTGTTTCTTTTTTCGCTAACTGCTAGCAGTTAGTAAACTGCGTACTTAGACATTTTATGTTATCTTAAAAATTTTAAATTTTTATGAAATTTTGGGGTTTTGACAGCCCTGAAGCACTTGATTGATGAGAATGTTTGTGTTGAGTGAGGAGCTCTGGATAACATGAATATTTGAATGTTTTTTGTTGAGTGAAAATCTCTAGAGCGCATGAGTGTTTATGTTGTGTAGAACGAGAAGATCTAGAGCACATGAGTGTTTATGTTGTGTTGAGCGAGGAGATATGGAACACATGAGTTATGAAAACCTTTGTGTTCAACAGGAAGCTCTGAAGAACATGAAAACATAAATGGAAGTGTTGGGAATAGGCCCTGGAGCTTTCCAATTTGATTTTGAGCATAAGCTCTGGAACATCGGATCCTTGGAAATTGTATCGCTAGGTGTATCCTACAAGTACATCCTAGCATTAGTGTTGAGCGAGGAGCTCTGGATTTGCCCTAAGTTTGTAAATCCCTATTTTTTTTAGCATTGAGTATGGGCTCTTGATAAGCGCATTAGAGGAAATTTCAATTCAAAAGGGGCCTCCTAAAAAAATTAATAAAATAACAGTTAAAATAATAAAATAATATTTATTAATTTTGGAGGAAGAAAATAAAAAAACTACTTTTTTGTTTGTATTTATCACATAGCTCCCTGTGTTTTTACACAAATTTTGATCGGGAGAGCTCGTTGGATGCGGAATTAAATTCTGCATCCAACGAGTACCCACTTGACATACTTTTGACAGACCCTGCTACCCCAAAAATAAGAAATACCTGAAAAAACGTGATGATGATATCATAATCACATTTTTCAGGTATTTCTTGTTTTTGGGGTAGTGGGGTCCATCAAAATTATTCCGAGTGGGTACGTGTTAGATGTGGAATTTAATTCTGCATCCAACGAGCTCTCCCGATTGAAATTTGAGTAAAAACATGGGGAGATATGTCGAAAATACAAACAAAAAAGTAGTTTTTTTTATGATACCTATCCCCAAATTTATATTAAAAAAGTGTTTAATACTTATATGATATTTCAAATTTAAAACAATTTCATTGGCTAACACATGATGACATGGAATTTGAGTTAAATTTAAAAGGCCCATTTTGAGTTGAAATTTCCTCTAATGCTAGGAGTTATTGAAAATAATTAAATTATGTCGAGTGAAAATGAATTTCGAGTGAAAACTTATTTATAAGTGATTAAATGAAATTTTGAATTTCTGTATCTCATCAAGTACTAAAGAACTACCATGTTATATGAGGGAATCCAACATGCAAGGATGTTTATAGTTTCCTAGCCTAGTAGACCTAACCACCTACCTAACGGCCTTAGTAAAGAAAGTGTCCTAAGTTTAGGGATGATGTTATATGCTACCTAAAGACGAATGTTAACAAATAATATATATAAGTATATATTTTATACATGACATGTATAAAGAGTGAGAATAGTAATAATATTAATAGTATAAGAAATGAAGAAAGGCACCATCTATTATTATTATTATTATTATTATTATTTAAAGATAATTAAATAATATAATACCTACAAGAGTCCAAATAGGAACTAGTTAAAAGTTCCTGAGTTAAAAATTCAAAGTTCCTAAATTAAATAAAAGGGTTAAATCAAGAAATCAAATGATTCTTGATTTAACTGCCCCTTAGACTGAAAAGTCTTCCTATAAAGACCCAATTCAAAGAGAGGCTTGGGGATCTTCCATCTTTTGGTGACTCATTATTCTACCTCATTATTCTCAAGAGAGTTCTTGGAGAACATTTTTCCTAAGAGGAAAAAGGAGAACTAATTTAGAACTTGATATCCAAGTTAGGGAAGCCTTACCTTAGGATCTCTAAGCTACTTGCATGTTGGAACCAGCTTGGTAGGATCCATATTGAAACCATGAACGATTCCCAGTAATGGTTGGGTGGAATGTGGTAGTTCCCAATTTATTCAATTATCTATACATATGTCAGATATGTCTATGGATTTGTTAATACTGGGTAATTTATTGTGCAGGTCTTCATCCATTGAAATAGCTTCACCTTGCAGGTATGAGGTTCTTGATTTTCCCTTTCATTGTCCGGTGCATTTCCTCGTCAAGTATTTAAGGATTTGTTCCCTAGTTCATTTCTGACATTTATTTCCTATCCCATAATTTATGGGTTTATGTTTTATTTCTAAATCTATGTCTGCAATATATTTCCTGTTTAGAATATTTAAGGGTTTATGTTCTATTTCTAAATCTATGTCTGCAATATATTTTCTGTTTAAAAATATTATAGGGTTTTGTTCTTCCAAATTTATTTATACATTTTATTTCCTAGATTTAATTTTATTTTTCCAAATCCTAGAACTACTTAAAACAGAGCCTATATATATTTACCTATGGATTCTATTAGCAGACTTCATATTGCCAGCAGACCTATAATTAAAAGTAAATAGACCAACTGATGTCTGTAGCTCTAAGGATAACTTTAAAACTTAGTTATAAAACACATTAAACTAGAATATATATTAAAATGAAACTTACAAGTAAATCATTACCATTGTTTATTATAAGCATAACCATAATCAGAATAATGAGATAAATGACAAACTAAAGCCATCGAGACCATCTAATGGTCTGAAGTTACAAGATATAAACAAACATTACTAAACACAAAGTCATTCTCATTCATAAATACCAAACCATATCATTGATACAAAAAATACATTTATCCAAATAGTATATCCTAAGAAAACTTCCACATAATAAGTCAACATAATTTTATGCACATAACTCATTAAAATATCACATAAATAAACGAAGGTCACAGGATCAAATCCTATGGGCATGAATGCCCAAAAAATTCTTTTCATTAATCATCCTTTACAATCATCGTGACCAAAGATCAAATCCTTTGGAGTCCACCCGTATACATTTAAAAATTACCACATTGAATCCTGTAGGATTCGCTATCATCCTACCAAACACTGTAACGTTTCAGTTATCAATTAAACACACCACGCTAATAGACTCATTTACCAAGCTTAAAATTACATGATGTAACCATTTCGTGGCTCATGTCCATTTGTATGCAAACAGTAAAAGCCTAACATAAACCCATTAAAGCCTCTGTCAACACCAAGTAAATAGAAATGACAGTTATCCGTAGGGTAAAACCCACAGTGAGAGCCTCATAAAACTAAATACAAGTGTAATAATTAAAAGCACGATTTCAACATTTCATTCATCCTTTACATGGTTGATGCTCTAATGGCGGGAACTCCATTGGAAAGGCTCTAAAGGACAAAATTAATGTTGTTAACAATTTATATAAAGAAATAAACAAGAAATGCAAATCTACACATAGTTAAACTATCGCCCAAACTAAGAATCATAACCGCGATATGCATAGTATGCAAATGCTGTAGAAAATAACCATTATAAACCAAAATAAGAATTCACATATTCGTGTATCGAAGGCCTTGCACCATTGCAAGAAATGGTGTTGTCTCCATTACAAAAACTTAAACATGTTAACAAATCATAGAGCCTATAAATATTCACCATGACCAACGATACTAATAGAGTATTCATTGTACAAAACCAGAATGCATTAGTCCCAGCGCAAAGGCACTAAACCCAAATAAATACCCCAATTCATTAACACATCTCTGGATGCTTTACAATAATTTTTACAGAAAGACCCTTTCCAAATCGTAGCCATTGAAACTAGACTAAGCAATCAACCAACGAAAAGCTTCAAGATCTATCACGACACCCACACAAGAGAAGGAACAAGTTTTAAACTTGTTACAATAGGGCTTACCCGTAATGGGTATTGTGTTGAGTCCAGGGAGACCCACGACCCATGACCCACATTGTCCAAACCCCGCAACCTACAACAAAACCAAATCCTTGATGAGTATGCCAAAAACACCAAACTTAACAACAATCACTAGTAGAAAATAAGAAATTAATGACTAAAAAAATGACTAAAATCATGCTATAAACGACTATTTTTTAGCCGGTGACTAATAATAGCAAATTTCCACTATCTTATAGCTAGTTGTATTTCACTAGTCATTAATAGCTTGACTTAGTAGTCATCGATTTAGTCATTGATAGACAATGATTTAGTCATTGATAGACAATGCTTTGGTCATTGATAGTCAATGATTTAGTCATTGTTTTAGTCATTGATAGTTAATGATTTATTCACTAAGTTAGTCATTGATTTAGTCACTGATTTAGTCACTAATTACAACCATTAATGACCAAATATATGACTAAATAAACTACTAGATGTTAACATATTAACGACTAAGATACGGGAAATTAGCTACTAATAGTCATATGTATGCGAATTTAGTCATTTTTGTAGTCACAAATTTATGATAGGGCATGGAGGAATCGAACCACCAACCTCTTGCCTATAATTAGGAAGGCACTCTACCATTGAGCTAGCACCCTTGAAGAAGTTGTTATTGCTTTACAATGATGATATTCAAACAAATTTATGATAGATATCAATCTACAAACTACATAATTATTACTATTACAACTTACTAGTAACTAGTATTTATGATAAACTAATTTCTGAGAGCTATGTACAATTTTCCCTATAACTAAAGCTAATTACACGTATATCTGACAATCCTACATGACATTGGTAATGTCCCGGTGGAACTTACAGACATCCCCTGTGCAGTGTTAGATCTTAAAATATAGCCTCATCTGAAAATGGTTATCTCTTGTATTTAGATCCATAAAAATAAGTCCATATCCATAGATAAAAAACTTGGAAAAATACAAAGGCATAAAATGGATGGATAAAAGGAAACAAAATCTATAAATTCCATATTAGCAAGAGGTAAAACACAATTATTAAAAGAAAATTACTAATATCCAACAACAAAAGAAGACAAAACTCACCCTTGTCCTTTGAAGGAACCAAAAATGTGCTTCCCTCTGAAGTACTCTGAAATCCTTGCACCTTTGGGCCAGAAGAATTATTGGATAGTCCATTAATATTCAATAGTTCATGTCCATTTGTGCTTTCCAAAACATCTTGTCCATTTTCCCACTCCCTCTGCAATTGCCTAGACGTTGCCAAATTGGGAGTGGAATAATGGCTTGATCTTTCTATAGAACCTTCTGACCTTGCAAATAAAAATCTTGACTGCTTGCTATTTTGAGACTTCCATGAACTTGATATTTCCTTTGACATCCCATTTCATTTATTAGTCTCAACAAGGAGCGAATTTGCTAAATTGTGAGGACTATTTAATACACTATCATCAAAATCAAAATTCAAATACAATATGTTTGAAATTATACTGTTTTCTCCAACATCTGAGCCATTCATATAAACTTTTGGAAGGATATTACACACCAGATTCTCAACATGGTTTCCTAAAATAATTCTACTTCTTTTATTTAGAGCAACAACATTCACTTCACTGTTGCTTTGAACAACAGAGTTGCTTTGAGGGACAAAGATTGGAAAGCTATCTTTACAAAGTCCAACATAGACAATACCAGATGACACTGAAGTTGCATCTATTCTTTCACTTCTTATTGTTTCAATGTGCCCGCTGCCCAGCTCAGATGAACCCTTGTGTGTGTCAGAGGATGAATTCTTCAATAGACTTTTAAAACTTTCATGACTCCTACATTTCATAGTAGGATCAACTAAACTGGAATTCTTTCCATGGAAAGCTTCCCTAGCGATATTTACACGTGAATTTAATTTTATATTTGTTCCACTCATTGCATTAGGTTTGGCACCAATAATTCTTTTAGATATAAACATTGATGACTGCCCACCCTTATTAACCAACAACTTTCCATGATCAGAACTCAACCCTGATGCCGCAGCTTCCACCACCAAGGCAAGGAGATTTAATGTTGGAGACAATAAAAGTGAATGAGATGAACTTGTTTTAGGATTAGAGGATCCCTGAACAACTGGGATCCTCATACTAAATGATTTTTCCTGTGCAGCATGGGAGCCCCTACAACAACCATTAATGTCTAAATATTTAGTAAGATATGTAATATTCCACCACAAACTCCTAATTCATATGGAATCTTATGTTCACTAAACTTAAGTTGTAATGTTACTCTGCACAAATCTAGGGGGGTGCTGGAAAACTAAACAAATATTCCATGAAAAGAAACAAATTTCATACCAAGATACTAGCTGGCAATACAACTGATCTTCCAGCAGCTCCACTGGCAAGGGAAGTCTCAGCATTACCTCCTGTGTTCTAGTTTCACATGGAAATATGAACATGTATATATTATTAGGAAATGAAAATGAAGCCATGTATAAAGAATATAGAAGACAATCACTAAAGTAAAACATAAGCTGTCTAAAGAAAATACACAATAGCTTCTATACTAATGATTATTTGGGACTGAATCAGAAGCTATTAAATAATCTAATATGGAAGCATAGAAAAAGCTGTCTGCATAGATATCAATAACAAATGCTAAAGATAATTGGATGGAAGTACAATATACTAAAATCCTAAAGTCACTTACAGGAGCCAGTGATTTGCTCAATTTACTTGAAGAAGCTGATCCAAGATAGGAAACCTCTACCACTGGTGGAGGTAAACAAAGTCCCCAGTGTTGCTGTGAAGGATTTGTAACATCATAGAACTTCTGAGTTTTGCTGCTAGAAAAATAGGACATAGAAAAGAAAAAATCATAAAATCTAAATGTGAAATATTTTTTAAAACAATTTTGGAAACTTGTTTGGACCAAACAAGACGAAGCCAATCTGAACACTGAAGGAAACTTGTTTGGACCAGACATTGGTGAGTTGACAAGCAGCTCAGATGATCGAGCAGAGGTTAATACGTGGAGTGTGTCAAAGGGCTCAAAGAGGGAGTCTTTACATTCAAAATTGTCATACATTTTGGGAGATGAGTTTGAGAATACAAGTGAGAACAAAACTATGTTTGAGAATACAGGCAAGAAGAATCAACAAGTTTCCAAACAGTCAATGATGGATTTGAGAGAAAACACTAAAGAGCTGCCAATTTTGTCAAATTTATCTAAGCAACATGGTTCATTGTTTGCGGTCAATTCCTCCACAGTCATGGATTGCAGTATGTTCCCATGATTGGGGCTTGTTCCTATCCTTATCATCTAGCACCAAATAAAGATTCAATACCACAAGTAAATGCTGGAAATAAGAATAGTGGAAATGAAGGTTTGGGTTTTCAAACTGAAGGAGCAGAAAAGTATGAGGATGAAATGTTGTTGAACTCTCTGTGGGTAGAGGAAACAGAAAGGATGAGCATTGGAAACGTTTTGGAGTCTTGAGATAGAAGAGAAGGGAAAAGAGGCAAGCATCATAGCACAGTGATAATTCCCCCTGAAAGGAGAGATTTTGATCCTTTTGTTCAATCCTAGCATGAAGCAAGCATTGCTTTTGGTCAAGTAGACACTCAAATGTCAGATTCTATATGGGATGAAGGTGATGGTGGTAGCCAAGAGAAGCAGCTGGACAAGGTTTCACAGGAAGATGTTCTTTCTCTAGAAATACAAGGACTGTCAGAGTTATGCTCGTTTAAAAGAGATGAGAAAAATGTGCAAGAGGCTTCCCATTATGGTTTTATGACATTGAATATAAAAATAACAGAAGATTGTACATCAAATGAGAAGGAATAAAAAATGTCTATTAGCCGCAAGAACTGGATGGAGGCAGGGAATAAACAAGGAGGATATTTGTGTCCATTCACGAGGATTGAAAAGAGGCTGGAAAATGCCACCTTGGATGTATCTTCTCATCAAGAGAGAAAAGATTTTAAACACACTTAGATTCAAGGGATGCCATATTTTTTATTACATGAAAATAAGAAAGAAAATGTGGAGAAACAATTCATTGAGCCTTATGAGGATTGTGTTGCTGTGGAGGAATTAAGTGGAGTCTCAAGAAAAGGTGCCCAGGAGGCTATTGTAGGAGTGACAATGAGAGGAGGGCCCATAATATTTGTTAGATGAGAGTAATCAAACACATTCAGTTGTTTCACATGAGCATACTATTCTGGTAGACATTGATGAAATGCCAGATTTGTTTTTCGATGTAAGCAATGAATATCAGACAACAATGGATGCCAAAGTGCCTTCTCAACAGGATCATTTAGCAGCCAAAATGCAAGGAGTGCTAGACCAATTAGTAGATGGGGAGAAACAGTGCACCTTTGTAGGATGCCTTAATAATTTGGATGCAAGTGATAAAACAAAGGATAAAATGTGTGAGTTTTCAAGAAAAAGGGATAGGTCAGTTGAGGGGGCAAGAGAAACTCAAGAAACATGGATTATATCACCATAGAGTCTCTGGTTTTAATTGTCAAAGTAATTTTAAGGAATTATCCACACCAGAGCCATGACTGTACTATAGTCGTTGGAAACATTACCGGTAGAAATGTTCTTGGACCTGAGGCTAAAGTTGCAGTGGATTAGATGTTCGTAGAATATTCTCAAGATATTTTTGAGAAGCCTCTAGAAACCTAGACCATGTAATTAATCCATCTAAACAAGAAGTTCCTGTATTTACAGATACTCAGGAGCAGTAATATGAAATTAGTATATATATTGCCTCCATATTAGTAAGGGTCTATGGTCAAAACAAAGAACTGAAGGTAAGTCTCTGCAAATATATTTGTTTAAATAAAAAAAACTTCTGAACACTATGACAGTGTTCAAATCATGTCCATAAAAATATGAGAAACATGATTACAAACCTTCCATATAAGCAAACCCTGTTAGTTTTTTTACCATGTTGTTTTGAGTTTTTTTTCTTAAGAAGTAACAATTTTAGCGGACATTCCAGCCTTGATCCTTGTGGGGATCTTTTGCAGTTTATGAGAGACATGCATTAGAGAGTCTGATGAGGGTGCAACAGTCTTGTAGACATTGAGTGGGTGAGTAGGATGCATGCATGCTCTAACTGCAAAGGGTGCAATTCCTAAGATAGATAGGGTGCATGAATGAGGAACATCTTCAGTCTGGAGGTGTACTGCATGAGAGAGATATTCTCTTGTACGTTTTTAGTTTTCTTTAGTGATATTCTCTTCTAGTTAGGGTGAAATCATGCATGAGGTCGCACTCTTCACTAGCAGGATCTTGCATCAGGGTTAGGGTTTTATCTCTTCTAGAGAGGTGCACCACTCAAGGTGTCTACATTCATTGTAGACCTGTCATCTCTTGTTATATAAAATAGATGCTGAGCACTTCACTGTGGGGTTAGACAAATGAATTTTTGATCTAGATGCTATGTAATTTCTTTTAGTGAGGTGCTGCAGATTTTTATCTTCTTTTCCTAATTCTCAGACTTATGTGTTTGAGAGAGATGATAAAATAACACAGCATGTCCAAAGTATTAAAATATCAATTGGATAATAATAACCAAAAGATGACACTTGACTGCAGAGACTTTCTTCCTGATCAATCATCTATCTGGATCAGAGATGTCTAGCTTTATACATGCACAAGCTGACCATGCACAAACAAAATATGTTGAGGGACCTTTCCAGATCCTAAAAGGCTGAAGTTGAACAATTAGGTTCTCCATCTATTTTTTGGCCTATCTCAGTGACTTTAGCACTAAACACTATGCAAATTTCTCAGCCACAGACAAATGGATGGATTGATGATACAATCTCGGAATCTCCTCCATACTGGGCTATAATATGTGCATCTCAACACTATTAATGGTCTAAATGTCTCATAGTTATTGAAAGATAGAATCCATTTTCTGTTATAACTCTACCACCTACCACTTGTAGAAAGAACATGATTCAATATGTCTTCAAGCTAGCTTTGAGAAAGAGTTATTTAACTCAGCAGCCTTCATTGATTGGATAACAAATTGTTTGGTCAATACTTTCACCACCCAACAAGAAGTGAATTGTAATCTCTAGCATACCTTTGCATCTTTTAAGGGTTTACTCTGAAAAATATTAAATAAGACCCTATTCTAAATCCTTGTGAGATAGATAAGAAGATTGCATACCAGATTAGTAAGTGAACTTACGATGTTTGGTGCCAATATGACTATACCTAGGGGATTGAAGTTTTGTACTTAAAGTGTGAAGTATATAAGCATAATAGCTTGAATAGTCTCACAACAAGGGCTTTCTTCTTCCAAGTTTATAAGGAAGGATCCAACCAAAAGCTGAAAATTCTAGATTCAACAACTTGACCCATGAATTGGCCCTTTTTGTTTAGCACAAAATGAAAGAAGTGAGAGCACTTTCCAATTTACTCCAGTTACTGAGAAAAGGGGAAATAACTGCATCGACCACTACATCTTTCACTTACTGGCCCAAGACCATAGCTCCGTATAGCAGATCCAATTTTGAGAACCACGTTGTAAACTTCCTGGTATGTCATGCATGTATATTTACCTGGCTGTTCCATCACATAAAATCAAATCTTGGTAACTTAAAAGTATTCAGTTTCATATTAACCATTGCAGAAATGTATCCTGAGAACAACAAGATCTTCAACATAAAAACACAAGCTCTATCCAATTGATATTTTTATTAATGTCACCTGTCCATTTATGATCTCACAGTGACCCAGCATTGGATTCTGTGGATTTTTTTGCACAGCATGGCAGAAACATAGGCAAGAAAATATATAAGACTTATAGCTCCACTTTTATTATACCAACCAAGTGATGTGCCCAATAATAATAAGTTATAACACTCACTCCCAGCAGTCAAAGAAAACTAGAATATAGGGAGTTAGCCAAACTCAGAAGGAACAACATCACCATAATACTTTACATCCACATACATTCATGTATGGATTTTTTACAGCCTATCTAATCAAATGACTTCAAACAAATAAACACGCACAAAATAACCTTTTCACACAATATCCAATCTCAGCTCACTGAGCATAACCATGTAACACTATGCAATCTTAAACTGATTGTTTCAATTTGTGCGCTACATGAAAAAGTAGAAATCGAATATCTTCAATATCATGTCAATGAATCTAAAAAGATTATTTGGAAATAGACGGACCTGAAAGCCTAAACAACCATAAATCAAATATACACAGATATAGAGAAATTGGAGAATTTTAAATGCTTTTCAATGTAGTAAAAGGGTGGTTACAAAAACGATATGGACAAAGTATAACATACAATTTAGAATCTACAACTTACAAGAAAGAACACACAATGCACTTCCAAATATGTCTGTATTGCATATAACGCAAGAAATGTATTCAATAAAAATTTTACAACAACAAATTGAATGCATAGGATACGATACTAGATTGTTGATTTGTGTACCTAGGAAAGTGTTCCGCTAGTAATTTTTGCCTAAGTCACTTAAAAGGGGAAATTAACATGACCCTTGCAATTAATGACTTGAGATGCATTTTAATTTTCACTTTAGAGATTAAAGTGACTTTTTGATAAATTTAATTGAGATGAGTGAAATTAATTTTGGTGAGAATTAAATATACATTTAATCTCATCCATCCATATAAATCATTGTGGGCCCTTGGATTAGATGACCATTCAGCTTCCTCATTAGACACAAAAATGGCAAGGGAAGGCATGAGAGACTCATTCTTTTTCATCCATGAGATTTGGAGAGCAGAAAGAGAGGTGAAATTAGAGACTAAGAGAGGGTAGCAGTGGGCACAATTCCCAATACAGCAGTTTTAAAGGCATTTCCGTACAACATGAATCCCAAGGAGTTTTTTGGGAATGAAAATCAAGATCTGTACACCAGCATTTATTGCTGTTCTATATAGAAGTGACACAAATTTTGAGACCGTTTTGGGAACAAATATTGAGGGAGTCTATACAGTCTTCTGGGAAAAAAATTTCAAGGAAATCCATAGTACATTACAATATTCTGGGCATGAATTTTGAGGCTATCCATACATCAGAGAGCATAGAAATCAAGGTCTGTATAGGTCCATATAGAAGGAAGCATAGAAATCAAGAGTGTCCATACGGTCAGTTTGGCATGGTTTTTGAGGAAGCTGGTTGACAAAAATTTCAGAATTTAGTTAGTTTGTTGAGCACTGTGATGAAGATAAGTTTATCTCTGTTTTTGCTGTACTTTAATTTTATAAAAGAAAATAAAATTCTCTCTCTCAAGAACAGGTTTTCCCCGAAGATTGGGGTTTTTCCTGGGCCGTTTGACCAATAACTTCCGAGTCTAAATTTTTTTATGTGTGACTATGTTTTTATTACTGCTCATTAAAGTTGTAAAACGTTTTATGTGTGACTATGTTCATTAGAGGAATTTTGGGGTCTAAAATGGGCCTCCTAAGGAAAATAATAAAATAATAGTTAAAATAATAAAATAATAGTTAAAATAATAAAATAATATTAATTAATATTGGAGGAAGAAAGAAAAAAACTACTTTTTGTGTTCGTATTTTCGACATATCTCCCTGTCTTTTTACTCAAATTTCGATCAAGAGAGCTCGTTGGATGCGGAATTTGATTCTACATCCAACGAGTACCCACACTGCATACTTTTGACGGACCGCGCTACCCCAAAAACAAGAAATACCTGAAAAAACGTGATGATGATGTCATCATCACGTTT
>LPNX010348000.1:0-32762 GCA_001517045.1 Pseudotsuga menziesii
CTTCAAAACATGATGGTTCAAAATCAACTTGTGAAAATAAAGCAACATTTACAGTCTCACCTCTTGGATTTTCTTCGTGTGCCAAGTTTCTCTAGAATAAATTTCATTTAGGCTTCTAACCTTCCTTGTAGGGCTTGTACATGAAATTGGAGAAAGTAGTTCAAGGAGTTGAGTCGGGTGTAACCAAGACCAGGTTGGATAATATTTAACTTAAACCACTTAAAACACAAATGTGACCACAATTTTTTATTTTTATTTATGTGCTTTAATATGTATACATGTTTTTCTGAAGCGTAAGGTGTTTATACATGTGTTTCTAATATGAAATAATCATTTGTAAGAAAAAAATTAGTTTTTAGAAGGGTTTATCATTCTTTTGTGTGTGCAAGAGGGGTGCAAGGAGTTTTAAAAGCATTAATCATTCTAAACATGATATATGTATGAGGTTAGAAGAGAAGATGATGGCTACAATGCATTATAAAATGGACTAGAAACTTGATGAGTGTACTAGGATAGAGTGCACCAAAACTAGATTAGAAAAGGAAAATCAAACAAAAACAAAGTATTAGAAAATCTCTTCCCAATATATGCATATCGATGCTCAGGTGTAAATAAGAAAGGACTCAGAATCAACTATACTACATATCCATTATATATAGAAATAATGAATCATGTCCTTGAAAAAGATACATAGTGGATTGAATGTCAAAAATAGATCATAGCCACAAACATATACACTATGGATCTATTTCGTAGTATATAATATGATAACAAATAGAACTTGAAGTGGGTGTAAAATGATTCTCCATGTAGTACAAATGTTATATGACATATGGTATAGTCTTGCAAAACTCAAGCAATTGAAATGGTGAAAGAGTTACTAGAGACCAAGGTCTTCAACCAAAACAATTGATATGTATGTGTTTTTACCATGTGAATAAATAAGTTGAAAAAAACATGGTGAACACCGATTTATTACCACTCGTTGATCTATATTGTTAACAAATGCAAGAAAACACATTGATTATTATTATGTGAATCAAGGTGCTAATACATTATAGCAAGTTTAATTAAGGGAGTTGTCACCAAACACTTGTACAATTTATCAATTAGGGGACATTGATGATTTTGCACTTCCAATAGAGAGGGATATTTACATTGATGAATACATTGCCTAACGTAGTAAAAGGTATCTAAATATATTTCCCATAAAAAAATAGTTGACATTGTTGGGAAGATATTTGTTGGAAGGGAGGCATTATCCCCCATCAACCAACATTAAGAAGTATCATGGACTTATTTGTTTTATAAATGAATTGGAAAATTATCTATAGGGATATACAAACAAGTATTACTCTCTCATGCACTAGGTGTTAATAACACACAAAATAGGCCCTTTGAGCAACAATTGATTATGAAATTCATTGACAAAGGAGAGGACCTCCACAAATGATGAAAATGTAATCGTTTTCTAAATTTTACATTTCGCACTTGCGATATATCGCATATGCGTTTTGAAATTTTACATATCGCATATGCGATATATCGCATATGCGTTTTGTAATGTTACATATCGCATATGCAATATATCGCATATGCGATATTTAACATTACAAAACGTGAATGCGATATATCGGATATGCGATATAGATTTCCACGAACCTTAGCCTTGTGTTTGGGCTCGGGTTATTCCGAACGTACCATCAATAACGCATATGCGTTCTTGATTTACACTTCGGAAGTGCGTTTCTGATTTCCTAAGTGGAACCAACTTCGTGCGAGTGCCCTATATTAAGTGGTACAACTACTTAAACATTACAAGTGAATGAAATTAAGGTGATAACAACTGTTAGCGTGATGTATATAGATGAACTTGAAATAAAAACCATTTTGAACTCACAATTTCCTTCAATGTACCTTTTAATGCATTTGTATGAAACTTATATCAAATGGAGTACAAACATAAGTGGAAGATAATAACCATAATGTGTATATGTTCACCTATAGTGGGATGACTACCCAAATCAACATATTCAAAAATAAATAATTGCTAGAATTCGGATCTGTATAAGAAGGAGATTGGAACCATGAAAGAACAACATGAACAACATTTAATCAGTGTATGATCACAATAGATTATAAACACAATTTTACTCTCCTTCAAGAAATTTTTTTTTTAAATGGTACGAGTAAAAATACTTATGGTCATCAAATTGTAAGACCCACTGCAGTATGATGTTATGAAATTTTAATTAATCCAAAGACAAAGAAAGAAAACTCTAGTGATCTTGAATCATTTATGAAGAGTGGATGACATTTTTTGATTTATATTAAGTGTGAAATGTTTTCTTAAATAAAGGAATTAATAATTATGGAACACTCAAAGTACCTAATATACATGAAAATACTCTCTCATCAACACATGAGTGCACTCAATTAAGAGAAACAAATTCATTAATGGAGGTCCTGGAACCATATTCAACACCACAACTTGCATAATAGTGACATAAGCTACAACTTCATAAGAGTGTCAAGGCATGGAACTAATGGTGTGTTATAATGCCTTGATTGTAAACAAATGGCAGGAAACTAATATTATTGTTGATCTACATAGTGGGACACTATACTTACTAGTGTAATTGAAGGCCTAAACTATAAGCACTAAGGTAGGAAAATTTATAGTGAAATTAGATTCTTGTAGTGTATGTGGAAAATTAGGGATATAAGAAAATAAAATTGGATGATATAAGGAAGGTCAATTAAAGGATACATTTCCAATGCAAATCCTCCTTGAATGGAAGCATTGTAGTATATTCTAAGCTAGATTAACCATCCAAGTAATGCTCCTTGAATGGAAGCATTGTAGTATATTCTAAGATAGATTAACCATCCAAGTAATGGAGACATGGACAATTAGTAAATATAAGGAGTCTACTTATAAGAACCTAGAGTTGCCTCAACCATTATGGCCTCGAGATCAATATAACTCTATACTTTGAGATAGGGTTTCTCCATGAAATAAAGTATACAAATAAAATTGATTCAAGGAGGAAGGGCAAAATCATTTATCTAACTAATGCTTCTCAATATGTAGAAGACATATAACAAAATATTTATATGATACATATGACATGCTTTCATAAAAATATCAAATATAAACAAATAACATGTTTCATGGGGGCATAGAAATAATGAGATAACAAAACATCTAAGTTATTGCCACTCCCTTGAAAAAAAGGATTGCAATGTAACTGAATAAAAAAATTGTGAATTTTTTCTTTGAAACAAAAAACAAAAGATATCCCAAACATATCTATAATAAATGACTAAGTGTTTATCAAACATCTATTCAAACTTGGTTAAACATTATACTCTAAATATTGAAGTCTTCCCAACATTTATAATCTTTAAAATAAAAGGATACACACACACACACATACATAGATTAGACCTAAGCTAATTAGCACTAAGCCTATGTAGGACCATATATTCCAACATCTTATGGGATGACATGCCAACTACTTTAGACTTTACATTAATTATGTTGATTAGCCAAGATATTTATCCATCAATCAATAATAAAAGTTAATTTAGGTAACCATGTGTTCCTAAAACATCTAGTTAAACTTGCTTAAGCATAAACTTATCTAATAACCAAATAAAAAAGAATTACATTTCTTGTTTTTTAAACTAAACCTATTCTAATTAACACTAATCCCTATCAAAACCACCCACTAACAACCTATGTGATCATATAAATTTACCTGATAACCAAATAAGAAAGAATTACATCTCTTATCTATGTAAACTAGACCTAGGTTAATTAACACTAACCCCTATCAAAACTACCCACTAACAACCTATGTGATCTTATGGCGACCACTTTAAGCTTTATGTTAATGACATTGATTATTTATATATGATAATTCTATAGTAAGTAATTTTAATTAATTAAAAATAAATTATACTATAATACGTTTACATAATTATGTTAATTTCTATGTGTATATAAAAAAAATAAGTTTTAATATATAGAGAATATATTTTTAATTTATTATCTTCAAATTCATTATTTTTTAAGAAAGAATAGTGATGTAATATTTAGCAAATTCACTTTATCATTTTCTTTGGGGTTGAGGTTTCACTTTGTTGATGAATACCTTATCATATACATTCATAAAGTGTGGTTTAAATTGTAAAAAAAAGGTCAAATTGTTATAGGTAGTGGGGATGTGAAACATGGAGGATTATAAATATGGGAATATGAAAATGGGCAGATCCAGGTCAGATACATTAATGATGTTGATAACCCAAGATATATATTGGTATATAATAAAAATTAATTTAGATAACTATGTGTACATAAAACATCCAATTAAACTTGATTAAGTATTGAACTTATTTAATAACAAAATTAAAAAACATTACAATCTCTTGTCTATGTAAACTAGAGCTAAGTTAATTAGCATTGACCCGTATCAAAACCACTCACTCACAATCTATGTGGTCATATGGCCATCACTTTAACCTTTATGTTAATGACAATAATTATTTACATATAATAATTATATAGTAAACCATTTTAATTAATTAAAAATAAATTATACTATAATAAATTTAAATAATTTTTAATGTTAATTTTTATGTTTATATAGAAAAAAATAAGTTTTAATATAAAGATAATAGCTTTTTTATTTATAATGTGGAAATTCATTATTTTTAAAGAAAGAATGGTGATGTAATATTTAGCAAAGTCAGTTTATCGTTTTCACTAGCTTTCACTTTGTTGACCAATATCTTATCATATTCATTCATAAAGGAAGTTTTAAATTGTATAGGTAGTGGAGATGTAGCCCATGGAGGATTATAGATATTGAGATATGAAAATGAGTATTTAGTAAAATAGTTTTTTAAATAGAAAGATGTATTGCAAGGGGCTCAAAAAAATGATTTTGGTAAATATTTATCAATAGATAGTAAAATTAGGAATTAAAGAGTACTTTTAAATATCTCACAAACATATAAGTTAAAGCATTACTATCACGTAAACTTGACTCAGTTAAATTAGGAATTAAGGAGTATTTTTAATTATCTCACAAACATATAACTTAAAGCATTACTCTTAGGTAAACTTGATTCAATTAAAGAGTTAAATGTATGTTTACCGTTTATGTTTTTCAAGTTCAATATGGTATTGCATGTGAAGAAGCCTACTTAAAAGTTTAAGAAATATTCATTGTAAAGTGAATAGAGAAGATGGTTTTCTCAATTAAGTTTCCAAAATAATACTTCGTGATCATTATATTTCATTATATTACTTGATAACTATGCTTGATCTATTATGATTATGTGCTTGATCTAATCATAACAGTGGAGTCAAATCCAACAGCAAATTGTGATGCGTTAAGAAATATGTGAGGAGTTAAATGCAACACCCAGTTGTGATCTACTAGGAAATATCTGTTGAAATATCAATGTATAATGAGTCACTACAGTACAACTGACGAGTTAAATCCAACACCAAGGTGTGATCTGTTAAGAAATATCTGTGGAAAGGGGGTGAAAATAAAGCAAAAATAATGCAAACTAGATTGTGAAGACACTTAAGAAAAATGGAATCAAACGTACCTCGTGAAATGGCTATTTGGTTGCTTTTGGTTTGGCTATGTGCACGGTGATAACGAAACGAATATGGTAACTTATTGAAGACTCCATTGATTTCCTGGTTTTTAGTGGCCTCGTCCAAAATGCTATTTTCTTCTCTAATATATTCTTGTCATTTCATCTTATAGAACACCTATTGGCAATGTTAGGACATTGCCACCTCGTGGCTCTTGTTGCATTGAGGGATAGTGTAAGTGCAATTTTACTTTAATATCAATGATGTTCATATTATTGCAATAAGGGATCATGTTAGTGCAATTTTATTTTAATATAAGTAATTGGTATGATATTTTAAAAGTATATACTATGGCTGAAGATTTTTATTTATTAGTAATGTGCATAATCATAATAAATGTGTAGATGATTAGTACAATTGTATTTAATTTTAATTAAGGACAAGTATAAGTTTAATTTTAAAGAAGAAGAAAACAAATTGTATTTTCAAATTAATATTAAACTTATTCTCAAGTGTAATTGCATAGAATACATCATTACAAAAGAGAAATGAAAATCGATTTGGAACTATAATTCAAAAACAAAAAATTCCAATTACCATACCAAATCTCGTGACTACCAACCTTTTGGATCTTCAAAAGATCAATGTCTAAGTATAAATTACCTCATCTTGACATTGTTATATTAACATTATCACAAAAATAGCAAAGATTACTCATATAAGGAAACAAAACAAAAAATTAAAGAGCCATTAAGTCTCTGTGGACAATCCATCAAAAAATTCTTCTAGAAAGAGTATGTTAGGTTTCAGCTGAAGTTTCATTTTTGATAGCGCTTATGCATTGTCGTTTAGCTTCGTAAAGATGTCAGTAAAGGAGATCAACTTAAAACATTTGGAATTGTCTTTAATTGTGCTTTAATTTGCAAATTCAAGGCTTGAAGATTTGAATGAAGAATATTATTATTATTTTGCATCCACCTAATCACGGGTGAGGAGCCCCAAATACTTGAAATCTAGATATTCCTTTATCAATAACTATCAACATCAAAGAATGAAGTGCCATCAATTTGCCATAATTATTTGTTCCTCACCCAAGACAAGCATTATCCTTGAAAAAGTGAGAATCACAAAGATACAATAAGCCATCAATCCCACAAATTTGTTTCTTTCCTGGACACGCTCCTTCGAAGAATGACCAAAGAATGGACTTATTAATCAAGATCACCTGCACCTCGACTTGTCAAGGAATTTTAAAGGGAGTGTCCTTCTTTAACATATGAACAATGGTAAAAGTTTGAGTAGTTATATGAGTCAACAAGACATATCCCATAAAACAATCATGGGAATAACTCTATAGGATTTGAATATGGTATCTAAAACCATTTGAAATAACACTTTTCAATTTTTTCACCCTCCTAAATCACTAAACCATTGAAATTGTAAGTATTTATAAGATGTTTCCAAATTTATGAGGTGAAAGTATAATAAGTAGACATAAGAATATTAAATGTGTCATAATTTTTTATTTTATTTTATTTTTGTAAAATACACTTACCATATGAGATGAAAGTATAATAAGTAAACGTAAGAGTATTAAATTTGTCACAATTTTTGTATCAAATACATTTACCAAGCCTTAGATGTGATGCTTCTCCATGATGTCCCACATGAATACTGGATTATACAAAACCAACCACAAATCAATTTTTGGTTTCATCTCAACCTTAAGTTTCCAAACCTTGAACCATCACCACTTTAGATCTTCGTTATCAAGACTTAATAACCAAGCTTAGGACTATAATATCCCCAAGTCTTCTTTGTGGATGAATTCATATGTTCTTTTTTAATTCATCCACAAAATAGACCACTCCACATTAACTTTGATGCCACAAATTAAGGATGAGCATAGCTATATGTGATTGGTGTATATGGCTCCCATGAGAGGTATTTAGACCATATAAAAAATTTCCAAAATGCAAGAAATTAACATTGCAATGCAAAAATATTATTATAATATTAATTAAATTTTTAATTAATATAATAAATTATTTTAATTTGAAAATATTTATATTTATTTTAATCCAAGATATTAATGACTATAATTTATATTTAATAAAAAAACTTATATAAATAATATGATTAATACTTCTATTTAATTTAAAAAAAAAATTATTCACTTTAATTAATTTGGATACAATAAATCAAATCATTTTAATAATATGCTCCAACTACCAACATAGTTAATAATTTTCCTAACTATTACATTCAATTAATTTTGATACAACAAATCAAATCACTTAACTAGAAGGCTCCAACTACAAAACATAATTAATAGTTTGTCCAACTATTACAGTCTAGATTGTTCAAAATGACAAGCTAGTCAAGATGAATTTGTAATAATTTGCCCAACTATTACAGTCTAGACTATTCAAAATGACAAGCTAGTCAAGATGAATTTGTGCTAAATTGACAAAAAGAATAAAGCCAATGTATTTTGCTTGTATGCACAACCAGAAAATTCCCCTTGATCATTGATTAGAACTAATTACCTAAAATCTCATTGAAGAGCAAAGACATGAAGCTTGGAAATGCTAATCAACTAAAGACTAAACGAATATAAACTTGGAATTGCTAATCAACTAATGACTAAACGAATATAAACAGAGATTGAAGCTTGGAAGTGATATATGGATCAAGTGGGTCAAGATGAATGTATGCATAAATAAATGTAAAATGGAAATGAAGTTGTGTGCACAAGTTGAGAATTCCACTTGATTTTAGTATAAGTTTAATAAGCAAAATCTTAAAATCTTAATGTAAAAACAGAGATGAAACTTAAAATTGTTTGTAAATTAAAAGATAATCTTGGAAGTGAAAGTGAGCATTGTAGAGTATCTTATTCAGTTTGTTAAGAGCCATCAATGTGCATTTGCATATCACTTTTTTAAGTCCAGAACCATTTGTAATAGATATTTAGGCAACTTTTTTAAGTCTAGAACCATTTGTAATAGATATTTAAGGCACCTTTATATATGAGATTTAGGATTTTTTTATTATCATTAATGAAATTTTATTTTATAATTATTGATCAAAGATATCTTTTGAATATATAAATGAAATTAATGCTTTTAAAGATTAGACAATCTTAACAATTTATATTTTCAATTCTAACAATTCTTCTTAATTTTTGTAAATACTTTTCTAGCAAATAAAATCCCTAACATATATAAACTACAATAAAAACCAAATAATATAAACTACTACAAAACCAAATAAAAATACATATATAGAGGTTCTTTTTCTTTAGAAGTTGGTAACATAGAATTTTATAAGAAGATGGGAGCATCAAATTTTATAAAAATTTGAGAAGTTGGTCCAAGTTCAGAAAAGATATAGTTTAGAATATAGTTTCTTCATGATGCAGAGGCAAACCGAAAACCATTAAAAAACCAAATCCTCTCTGAAATATATGTATATATATATATATATAACAGAAAATTTGACCGAAATTGCAGATGACATGGAAAGTTATAACGTATACATGAAATACAAGTCCAAAAGATGCCATGGATCCAGTACAAACAAAACATAATTTGTTTTTATAAATACAGTACAGAATTTTCGCTCAATTAACAATGATCTTATCATGTGCTCACCCACCTTTTAAAACAAATGTACAGTATTATGCATTATACCTGCTGCAATCTATACTTTGTCGATCTCCTTGATTTTCTTCAGATAACCCATTTGGAAACTATTCTTGGAAACTATACTGAAATTCGATTTGATTTTCTCCAGATAACCCATTTGGAAATAATTATGAAACTGAGTTTTTTTATTGTTAACAGGTAAAAAATGTTGAAAACTAATGTTAGCCATCAGTTCTCACTATTATTCTGAACACTCTCTGGTGATAATGCATACATATCATATAATATTTCCATAACTTAGCTGTCAGAGATCACAATGTCTAACAACCTGGCCAAATTATTGGCAAAAAGCCTTTTCAATCATATCAAAGAGCAGGCCGGCCATTTATGGAATTTTTTTGTCCAAACTATGGAATCAATATCAATCCCTTCCTCGCAAACTGTAGAGAAAGTTTTATTATATTCCTCTCGGGTATAAGCAGCCAAAAATACACCGCACATATCTTTCACACATTTAAAAAAAAGGAAAAGAAAAGGAACAAGCATGCCCAAACAAAAAGCCTGGAGCAAAAATTTTGCACATATTCTGTAACGTTTACAGACAGCCAAACCAAAAAAATAGTGTCATATATATGAACGTCCATTTTTCACTTCATCCACGAGATTTTAAAAGAAAATTGTTTTTTTTGTCAGTGTTCCACAGGTGAATGACATACAAATAGAATGCAAGAATACAAATACAAATAGGATGCAAACGTGTTTTAGTTTTTTTTCCTTGAAAAAAAGGACAGTTCCTTATTCATTGAATCAAATAAATTGTATAATAGATACTGTGCATCTTCCAATAAAGTCATTACAAATGTAGTATAACATGCAAAAATAAATATAATTCTTCCACAAATGTACAGAACATCAGATATAGAGATCTTTTTGGACAACCCTTCCGATATGCAAAAATATGAATGAGACTATGTGTGTAAAGCCCTATTAATCTCTTTCCCGCTTTCTATATTCTTATGAATCCCCTTTGACATATTTTGAACACATGTATGAATTTCCTTGAATCTATTCTCATCATTCTTCAACCTATAATCCACACTATCATGTAACACGAATACAATGCTACCATATTCTTTGGAAAATGAATCCAAAAATCAAAATTATTTCATAAGACTTAAAGGACCCCTAAGTGACACAACTCATCAAGACCTATGCAAGTTAGTTAAAGAAGAGTTACAACTAAGATAGAGGTTAAGATATTGGAGTAGGAACTTAATTAGAGTTTTAAATATTTTTGACAAAGTGTTTAAAATATCAGCATAGATCCAATTCTTAGAAGATCAAATCTTTGGAGGTGCAAACCTCTTATTGAGTATTGTAGTCAACTATCAGCTTTGGTGTGCTTTGTGTGATTTAGACCAAAAGACACAACTTTCGGCCTCATAAACCATGTACAATAAAATCATGGGTTGTTTAGGGGGCCTTGCACATGGTTTAGAACTATTTGCAAGGCCCTCCTAAACCTTGTACAATAACACAGTGGGTTGTTTAGGAGGCCTTGCACATGGTTTTAAAACCATGTGCACTACCAACATTGTATTTTGAGGATAATTCAATTTTTTATTTTTTATTATTTTGTTAAGTATGAACATTACAACATCTCCCCCTTAATGTGTTGTTTTTGTGGCATACATTTATTATTTTGTTAATTTTCTATTATTTATTATTTATAGCCTACATAACTTTAACGTTACAAGATCTCCCCCATACTGTGCTGTAGAGGGCCTCTCGGCACAATTATTATTTTGTTAATTTTCTATTATCTATTATTTATAGCCGACATAACGTTAACGTCACAAGATCTCCCCCATACTGGATTGTAGAGGGCCTCTTGGCACAATAAGGAAACATGGAAACATGTTGGGTGTAATTAATTTGAAAAATCAATCTTGAGTATGCATAAATAAACAAAATATTTACACAATGTTGGTAATATGAATGTGCTAATGAAAAATGGTAATAAATAAGATGAAACCTAGGGTACAACTTTGCAAAGGAGATAAATCAAGCCACATATTTAGAATATAAGGAAAGAGAGCTTCTACACCTTTTATATTCCATGTCCACTAATAGTAAATTGGTTACCATGTGAAAACATGAAAATGGGTAACATCTTTACTTGTTTTTTTAAGAAGAAAACTACAATCTTCAATTTTAACCTTTCTAAATTCATATTTTATTTAAGAATTTCACTTTAAAGCATAGTATCATAATTTGAGTACTAATATGGATACGATATAGGGAAAAAAATACGTAACAAAAAAAATCCAATACCAATAAAATACTGAAGTAGAATTCTTATATATAATATTTTTAATTAAATATATACCCCTATATATATATATATATATATATATATATATAGTTAAACATGTCCAATATTTTTAATGAAATTTTAAATATCAACCATTATATTTTAAACTTTAAAAAATCATTTTTTAAACATATTTTTTATAACCAAAATTACTATTTAAAAAAACAAAAAGATAATGCTCATAATATAAGAGAGAAAACTCTTAGTTAATTACATTACGTTAAAATTAATTAATTAATGTTTAAAATGTGTTAGGGTTAACTTTGACTCCAAAATGAGCAAGGATGTAAGTGGTTTTGGGAACATGGTTTTGGTAACCAATAAATCTAGTGTTTCTATTATATTTGCATTTTTATTTTATTTGGCATGTTTTTATTCCTATTAAATTGAATTACAAAGTATGAAATTGAAAGGTATTTATTTTATAGTGTTTTAATAATTAAAATGGGGCATTTTAAAATTAATTTTCAAAATTAGCCCGTATCTATATTACACGTAGATCCAATATTCCATGAATTTGAATTTCTTCAAAATTTTCGTACACAAAAAGCCAATACTACTGAATTATGCTACTATGCTTTAAAGTAAACACAAAATTTGTAGAGAATTCTCATAAATCCATCGTCATACTTTTTTAAAGCTGAATCATAAACATATACTAGAATAAATATGATGTTTACTATTTACATAAACTTAGAATTTTAGGTAAAGATAATGAGTGATCAATATGGGCATTTTGTTTTCTTATAAATATGGCTATGCAATTAATGGAAAAAATATCATAACTATCTACATAGATTGCATGAGTGCATGGAATATTTTTTTCAAATTTAAGTACTATGTTTCAACTAACTATAAAATAGAGTTAAAAAAAAAATTAATATCAAAACATTTCCATCCCAACTAATTTTCTTTTTGATGTGAACATCACTAAGAACACTAAAGAAGACATTGAAAGGAAGTATGTTTTTATTTTTATTTTTTTGTGTTTTGGGTATTTTGATTTTGATGATATTGGATTTTTATTTAAGACCATTTTGAGAATAGTAAGTGATAAAGTTTGGGTTTTTTTTTAATAAATATTCATTCTTAAAAAACCAATGATTCTTATATCATTACACAATATACTCAAAGATGAATCCATTAGTAGAAGTTTCGGTACACTATCTTAAGAATTTTTCATGAGTATGCCCTATTCAAGTTTGTTATTCTTGTTGACAAAAAAATCAAGATTGAAAAAATATTTTGGATGAGAGTTTTTCAGAAACTTAAAATATATTGACTAAGAGTTTATGGATTTTAGTTTCCAAAATGCGTGACTTAGATTTTATAAAACTCTCAACTTAGAGTTTTCTTGACTTTTTGCACAACCTAAAAAATCTATATCGAGAATTTTATAAACTCTTAATCTAGAGTATATAAAAATATCAAAATAGATTTTTGATGACTTCTTGTGCAATGACTTTCCAAAAAGTGTTACCCATTTTTTGCTTTCCACCATGCCTGGACTCTATGTTAAGGTGCATAGATTTTTTCATTGATCACCTTCCACATAGGAGACTCTATGTTAAGGTGCATAGATTCTTGCATTCATCAGCTTCCACATAAGAAACATTTGTATAACAAAATAATAACACATGTCAGATAAAACCTCACCTTTCTGAGATATTTGGAACTGCCCCAAATTGGTGAGGGTACAAATGATTCATACACATGCCCTATTTATGATGAGTACTCTAATGAGAAACATGAGTTTTTATTCCAAAAAGGTGATAATTTTGGCCTTTTTGAAATGGTGTTAGAGTTTGTTTATCACAAGTATACTTTGGAAGAGCTATGTGAGTCACATTAAGATTGGTTATTTTGTTTTCAAGAAAGGGATAGTCCTCATTGTTGTTAGATTTTGAGATTTCTTTCTCAATTTCAAGCACATCCACATTATATTTGTCTTTAAACCATAATCGTATCAATAGAAAGAGAAAAAAAAGGTCAACATATAAACATAAAGAAAAAAGAGGATTAAGATAAAAATCATCATCACATTCACATCTTAAAATTTGAGGTTGTTAACATACTTATTTGGGCCATACATGTAGACTCAAACAATGCACTCATTAATAATTGAGAAAAATATGTGTCATATACATATTCATTTAATAATCCATTTGAAGGCAATGCAAATTCTAATGACATCTAAATGTCGATAATGAATGTATACAATGTTTTATATTTTTTGAATTAATATGATGTTTATATTTTTTTTTCAAAAGAAAAAATACCAGTCTTTGTTATTCAATTGAATCAAAAGACATCGTTTACATAGAACCGAGAACTGAGCACTCAGCAATTAGCAATCAGCAAAGACAACAGTCAGTAGACTGAGCAAGTAGCAGTCAGTAAAGACAGCAATCACATCATTACAACAATAACAGAAATGATCAAAGAACATACTGCAACAGCCAAGATAGTAGGACTAAAGTCTGATCATGGTAGAATTTACTCATCATTCCTGTATAAAACATGTCAGAAAAACTCATAGAAATCGAAGGTGATCATCAACCAAATATTCCGGAGCAAAACCTACTAGCAGAGAGGACTCTGATCAGGACAAAAACATATATAAGCACCACTAAAAAATGATGGCAAATGGAAGCTGAAGAAACTCAGCATTAAAATAGGACAAAATGTCCTTCATTAATGACCTTGCCATCCAAAAATTCTGAGAAAAAACCATGACCCAAATCCAAATTCATAGCCTTCTTTGAGAGTCCATCTGCCAGAGAGTTATGCTCCTGGAAAATGTGCTTGAAAATCACCTGAGGAGCCAAAAGAAGCAATTTTCTAATATCTTTGCACCAGTGCATCAGTGTGGGAACATCAAGTGCCGGCGTTCGATTAAGACAAGAAATAATAATCAGAGAGTCTCCAAATATCAACTGGATTGGAATACCCATCTTCTTACTTAAACAGAGAATAGCCCAAGCAGCCAATAGTTCAGCTCTTGTTTTGGTACCAGCACCACAACCAATGGAAAAACAAAAATAATGCTGATCATTTAGATACAGAACACATCCTGAACCACATAAATTTGCTGTAGATTCCCCATCAAAAAAGCCACAAGGAAAGGTCAGAGCAGGTTTGGAACCAACATTCCAGAATTTCAGAGATTTAGTAGGAGCAGGATAAGTGTTTAACAGATATTCTATTCTGATGAATAAGGCTGGAAGAGCAGGTTCCCAATTTTCAAAGATACACTTGTTACGGAGGTTCCAAATAATCCAAAAGATGAAGAAAGGAAAATATCTATAGGCAGCCTTGCTAGAGGGGGAGTTAAACCACTGGATCAATAGGGAGTAGACCGAGTCATGGGTGGGGAAGACAAAACTGAATTTATCAGTGAAATAAGAGAATGTTCTCAAACTGGTGGGACAATATAAAAAGAGATGGGGGGTATCTTCCGAATTGCTGCCACAAAGGATGCATTTACTTGGCCCTTGAAAACCTTTTCTCTGCAATTGGTCCGAGGTTAAAATACGCCCTTTAATCACAAGCCAAGTAAAGCAGATGATTTTCAGATGGATACGTTGATGCCAAAGGAATTCCAGTGAGAGATCTGGAGACTCCAAGCAGCTAGAAGAGATGCTGTCATATCCTTTAGCAGCTAATAGAGATCCAACAAAATTTGAATGAGACCAGAGAAGAGTATCATTTAGATCTGATAAAAAAATCCTTCCATATTCCAAACCCCGAATGTATCTTTCCCAAAGTAATTTCCAGTCATTACAAAGGTTTAAATTAGCAGCCATATACCAGTAAGATGAAGCTGAAGAGGTAAGATTTTTTGCCTGATTTAGTGTAACAATACCAAAATCTTCTAAATACTCCCAAAGACCAACTGGAAGAATATAATCTGTGCCAAAACCTACCAAGGGATCAACACCAACCCGAATTAAAGATCCATTTCCAACATTCGAGATCAGACCTTTGCCTAGCCATGGCAAAGTTTCAATAAAACCTCTCCATAAAATAGAGGCATTTTGCACAACAAATCTTTTTTCTCTTAACCAGATATGAACAGGTCTATTCTTCAGGTATTTGACAGAGATGAGCTTATTCCAAATACCAGAATTATTTAACACCTGCCAGAAACTTTTCAATCTTAAAGCAAGGCTGAAACTGGGCAGATGTTTGATCCCCCAACCTCCCTGAGAAATCGGCCGGGCCAGCACTTTCCAATTCATGAGGTGAAATTTTGATTTGTTTGATGAGGATCCCCAGAGGAAGGAGAAGATGAGTTTTCTTAGCCTGTCAATAATGCTGGCCGGAATAGGAAAGAGAGAAAACCAGTAAACTGGGATACTTGTGAGGACTGATCGAATGAGAACAAGACGGCCTCCTAAAGACAGCATGCGATTGGTCCAATGGGATATCCTTTTTTCAAATTTATCAACGAGCTAGAACCAATCTCTTATCAAATAACCAGAAGGCTTCAGATAGTAGCCCAAATAGACAAAGCCTTTTGACAGCAAATCAAGTCTGTAGGGAAAATTACCAGCTAAAATTTGAAGAAAATCCGCATCCAGATCATTGTGAAGGAAACTGGATTTATTTATATTAATACTCATGCCAGAAGCTTCACAAAAAATATCCATAATTTCCTTGAAGGCCTTCCATTCCTCCACAGAGCCAAAACCAAATAATATCACGTCATCCACAAACAATAAGTGTGAGAGAGAGAGACGAGCTCAGATTTTAATACCTTTTATCTTCCCCTGTTTTTTTCCCTCCTCAATTAAGAGACTAAGTCCTTCAATAACCAGGATAAACATCAAAGGGGATAAACGACAACCTTGTCTAATTCCCCTGGAGGCTGGGAAAAAGGAAGATGGGGAGTCGTTTACAAGAACTGCAAATTGAACTGATGTGAGACATCCCAAAATCCAATTCACCCCCACCAAAGGAACTCCAATTTGTAAGAGAATAAGTCTAACAAAGGACCAATTAACCCTATCAAAGGCTTTTGACAAGTCAAGTTTTAAGATTAGGGCATTCCTTTTACGGGATTTAACAGTATGTAACACTTCTTGGGTAATGCCAATGGGGTCCAAGATCTGTCTATTTTTAAGGAACCAAACTGCTGAGGAGAAATGGCTTTGTCTAAGAAGGGCTTAAGTCTCATAGCAGCAATTTTTGAGATCAATTTATAGCAGAGGTTACAGAGAGAAATGGGCTGAAAATATGCAAAATTGACAGGTTTATCAACCTTAGGAATAAGAGTGATAAAAGTAGAGTTTAAAGCAGGAGAAACCCTACCAAGAACCCTGGAGGATTCAACAATCTTAACAAGTTGAGGGCTCAAGAGGTCAAAGAAAGTCAAGTAAAAATCAACAGGCCAGCCATCCGGTCCTGGGGCCTTATCTTTTTTGAAGGACTTAAGGGTACTTTCAACTTCAGAAATAGTAATAGCACTCGAAAACACCTCTTTCTCGTCAGGCTCGAGATAGGAGGGAAATAATCGGATGATATTAAGTTGAGCAGAAATTGAGGACAAATTATCATCTTCAAAAAAAATTCTGAAATGACGGATCCCAAGAGATTTAATATTTGGATCATCCGAGATCCAATCCCCATTTTCATTTTGCAAACACCAAATAGAATTGTGGTTTTTTCATGCAAAATCCACTGCATGAAAGAACTTAGTATTTGCATCCCCATTCGAAGCCCAAGTAATCCGGCTCTTAAGTCTGGCAAAGTAGAGTTCATGATCAATCACCTTTTTTTTTCAGCTTTGAGAGAAAGGAGTCTAAGCTATTGATCTTCAGACAAAAGAGTAGAAACCGAGGAAGAGAGAAGGGAGCTAATTTCTTCATCCAAGAGAACAGATTGGTCTTGCATCTTTCTGGTTTCCAGTTTAGTCCAGGATTTGACTTTGGTTTTAAGGATTCGGAGCTTATAGGAGAGGTCATACATGGGATCTAGTGGGTTATCAGAAAGAATAAGAGGCCATTCAGTTCTAATCATTTTTTTTAAATCCTCATTTGAGAGCCAAGACTGGTTAAATTTAAAGGGAAAAGCACAGGAGGAAAGATGATCCTGTCATTCAAAGATAATCAGAAAGTGATCTGATATCCCACATCTATGGGTCTAGACCCTGAATCTAGGGAGAGAAAAAATCAGTTGATCCGAGAGCAGATAACGATCTAGTCTTTTAGAAATACCTTCTTCCCCCATCCTTCCATTCCTCCACGTAGGTCCAGCGTAGGTGGGAGCCACATCCACCAGATGATGGTCTGATAGAAGCTTGGAGAAGAAGGGACCCAGAGGATCCAACTGAGCTTTGGGCCCCCAAATCTCTGAAACATTTAAAGTAAAATTCAAATCTCCAGCTAGGATGAGATTGGGAAGGGATAGAAGGCCCCTCGAGACCGCAGAGTTCCAGAAAGATTCTCTATTAATATAAGGGCCATAACAATTTAGAATGGACAACTCAAAAGGAGAGCTTCTGAGGGAAGCTTTTAGGAGGATACCTGCAGGTGTATGGTAGGCCTTGCATCTAAGCAGTTTAGGATTCCAACTAGAAAGTATCCCTCCAGAGAGACCTTTTGCCTTAATGGCACAAAATTCCCACCCCGGACAGAGTTTGGAGAAATCAAAAAGAGCTAGGTAAGTACTAGTCATAGTTTCTTGAAGGAGAATCACATCAGGGGAGAGCGAGGAAATCAAATGGCGAAGTCTTTTTTGCTTGGCTAAGCCTCCCAAGCCTCTAACATTCAGAGTGAGAAAATGCATTAGGGATCAATCTGTAAGGGGCTCTGTGCTCTAAGGGCCCAAGGGTAAGGGGAAGGAATTTGAGAGTCCACAGCTTTGAGTCTAGTAGAAAGAGGAATATAAGGATCAAGCATAGAATCCTCCGCATCCTTGGAAGTTTTTTTCGATTTTTTCTTTCTAATAGTAACATTTTCGAATCTAATAGATTCAAGAGGCAGAACTGAAGGAGAAAGGGGAGTCTTGTCTGAAAAGATGTTCAGATATTTCTTCAAAGATGGATCAGAAAAAGAAGGTGAAATGACCGAACTGGGAGGGGAAACAGGGATGAGTCCAGCCTTGTCAAGAGGGGGAAAATCAGCTTCAAAAAATAGGGGAGGCTGGATGTTATCCCTATGAGGGTTGGCTTCTGAGACTTATCCAAAGTCTGAAAGGAAGGGGAAGACTGAGGGAGCTTTACAGGTAAAAACTCAGAATGAGGGGTAATAGCCACAGAATCGGAGTGGTGAACAGGAAGAGTCTCTTCAACAAGACATTCCGGATGTGGGGAAATTCCAGTCTCAAGACAAGATGGGGTGGAGTCTAAAACTGCAGAAGGATAAGACTTAATAGAGGGAGCAGCTTGGGAAAGATGAGGAGCAATATCAGAAGGGGATGAGAAGACTAGGGCTTTTTGGGACCCTTTAACAGCTGGAGGATTTTTTTTATTTTCTACCGAATCCATAAAAGCCAAGTCCTAGTCTGATGCATCATCGAAAAGAGTACAATCATTTTTTAGTTGTTCAATAGACGGGAAATTCGTGACAGGAGTACATACCTTGTTCTCCAAAGAAAATGAAAGTGAAGAGGATGAGGCAATACGGAAAGACGAGCAATGTCTACGGAGATGACCTGTGTCCCGGCAAATACTACATCGTAAAGGAATTCCTTGGTAATCTAATTTCTGAACAAACAGTCTTTCTTTGCACAGGATTTCAACATTTGCTGGTAAGCCTCTTGAAATATCAAACTCTACCAATATTTTTGCCAATCTCTTATCATAAGAGTTCAGAAAGTCATCTTCGAGGGAAACAAACCGACCAATGGTGTTACCCACACCTTCGAGCAGAGAACGGTTCCACAGAGGGAAAGGGAGACCTGGTAGCAAAGTCCACAAGTGTCTTTTTTTAATCCTTTCCCTAACAGGATTGAAGTTTACATGCCACCGATCTAAAACCAACGAGCCTTTACCAATCCTCCACATTCTCTGCAGAACCTGGGTGGCATGTTCGTCCTTGAGGAATAAAAATACTATCCATCCCCTAACAAGAATGTTGATAGCTGGAACATAGTTAAAGAGGGGTTTCCAGTTTTCAGATGCCCAGCAAACCCAATCTTTTTTGTCCATAGATGCATATTCTAGACGGCCAACCAGAGCACGAGCACACAAACCTTCAACTCCGTCCATAAAAATGTCTTTACCAACCACGTAATGTAGTTTGCCATCCAAGACTTTGTGTGCTTTGGCCTTGCAATGACGCCGAAACCGTTCACCTGCAGGGTCAACTGGTGGACCGGGCGAGCCTTGAATATACTCCGCCATGATAACAGATTCACTAAACCGTAAAAGATTCTAACCACCCGCAAACCATAGAGGGTGACTGAAGCCCCAAAACCCTTTTGATGCCACGAAGAGAAAGAAAGCAGTGATGGCAAAGGGTATTAAGATACCTTTAGGCGCAAAAAACCGATACAAACCACTAACCTGAAGAAAACATAAAAACCCAGAATCTGTTAGAAGAATGTTTAGAGAAACAGACTCCCCACAATGCCACACAGAAGTGAGTCACTCATATGACGAAGTGGAAAGGAATAAAATAAGACAAAATCATAACCCTAGGTCCAGAAGACAAAACAAACCCCAAAGTCCGAAAAGACAAATATTTCGTCTCTAATGAGGCATCAAATGGCACGACTAGGACACAATCATAGCCCACAACCCTGAAGTTGATGAAGGGTGTCAAGAGATCAGACAAAGACAACATAGGGTACAAAAGAATCCCTAAAATTGTGAAAGTGCCACACAGCAGATATAAAGAACAACTAGGATTCGAACAGCACAAACACGCAGGAAAAGGGTGACGGAGACAGAAAAATCGAAAATCAAGAAATGGATGGTGCCAGAGCCAACTGCTATGTACAGTTCCCACTTGATTAAACTGGTTGGTACTAGTCCTCAGTTAAATGAGGAGGGACTCCAGTCGTTGGCTCCAGCTAGAAAAATATCCATGGAGAGGGAATGCAAAATAGTCCACAGCATAGAAAACAGGCAGAGAAACAAGAAAGCAAGGAGAAACATCAACCTGAACAGCTTGAAAACACAATTAGTTAATAGTTACTGGGGAGGAGAAGCGGCCCATGGCTTCCGCACCCATCTGCAGACTACGTCCTGCAAACCCTCGCCGAAGTCCTCTCCGGAACCCTCCATCAGGTCGCCGCAGCTCAAGCCCACACAAGACAACCTGTTACTTTCTATTAGGGAAATAATCATGATGTTTATATTATAACTATAGAGGAGTGTATAAACTTACATATGATTTTACATGAAGTTATGAATCATTTTCATACTATAACATTATTTTTTAGCTTATTTTATTTGAATATTAATAATGCAACAATATTTTTATGAAATAATTTTTGTTTAATGTAATGTACTTTATAAATTTCATTTTATTATCAATAATAAGTGAAATAAAATATTTGGAAGCAATATTTCAATTTTTAAATAATAAGGCGATATCATTATCTCATTATTTATTGTTTCATGTTGGGAGTGATACATTAACCCTAAATGAGTGAACCTTTCACGGTTGACTTTTATGGGTTTGCTTTCACTAATACTTGTGTTTTAGGCCTTGATTAAAAAAGTGTCACAATTTGAGGCCAAAAAATGGTGTTACTTATAGCACCAACTTTTTATTTAATGGTTTATTTTAAGATTTTTGCTATAACAATGTTTATTAGAGGAAATTTCAATTTAAAATGGGCCTTCCAAAAATAATACAAATTCCATGTCATCATGTATTAGCCAATCAAAATTCTTTAAAATTCAAAAAGGAAGCACCTCTTAAACAATTTTTTAATATAAATTTGGGGATAGGTATCATAAAAAAAACTACTTTTTTGTTCATATTTTCGACATATCTCCCTGTGTTTTCAGTCAAATTTCAATTAGGAGAGCTCGTTGGATGTGGAATTAAATTCTGCATCCAACGAGTACCCACTTGGCATACTTTTGATGGGCCTCTCTACCCCAAAAACAAGAAATACCTGAAAAAATGTGATGATGACATCATCATCACGATGTTTCAGGTATTTCTTGCTTTTCGGGTAGCGGGGCCCATCAAAAGTATGCTGAGTGGGTACTCGTTGGATGCAGAGTTTAATTCCACATCCAATGAGCTCTCTCGATCGAAATTTGAGTAAAAACACAGGGAGATATGTCGAAAATACGAACAAAAAAGTAGTTGTTTATTTTCTTCCTCCAAAATTAATAAATATTATTTTAACTATTATTTTATTAATTTTCCTTAGGAGGCCCAGTTTTAATTGAAATTTCCTCTAATGGATCTTCAACACCATGGTTTGAAATAGGTTGTAATTTTAACTCTAAAAGAAGGGTGCTACTTGTAGCACCATTTTTCAATTATGAGGTCTCTTTTAAGGTGTTTTTAGCAATAGTATGAGTTTTTAAAACCATGGTTGCAAAAGCTTGTAATTTTAACCCCAAAAGAAAAAATGGTGACATTGACAAAACCAAAATTTTGGATTCAAGGGGATTATATTTTGGATACATGTATGGTCCTAGTATCTTGGTGTCCATAAATATATTTGGATCTATATGTAATGGCGATCATATTCAAAGTAACCCTTAGTGACACATCAATTTCATGTTTCATTAATCGGGAGCAACATGTGTGCTCAGACATGTTACCTAGGTTTATGTACTCGTTTCTTGGATGAATTTATTTTTAAGTGTTGAAGGCAATAGAAATACCTAGTATTTAGTCTTCTTGATGCATTTATTGGATGACCTCATTCTCAACATGGAAAAAAGAACCTATACATGGGACCTTGTCTTCTTGATGAAAACCTTATGGATACACTTTTTGGACTACTTCACTCTTGGAATTAAAGGCAATAATGTTACTTAAAACCTTGGCATATGTATGTACATCATATTTACAAGCATTAAGGACAATGCTTCTCAAAGGGGGATGATGTGGAAATATCCTCTTTAGTGATTTAATGGTGGTAAATCGCCCATTATATCTATTAGACAATAATATAGGTGTGATATCCATTTAATGTAATCTGTAATAATCCCACTATGTTAGTTATTATTAAATAAGTCCTACTAGGTGGTTATCATGAAATAAATGTAATATGGCCCATTCACTTATGTAGAGGATACTAGTGGTTAGGGTTAGGGGTTTTTAGGTAGCTATAAGTAAGAATGGATTCCTCCTTATGAGATGCCAAGTATTATTATTGTATTGGATGATTCCTTGAAGACAGACCCCTTGAAGAGTGAAGTGAACATGAGCTTAGCCTTCCCTAATAGGATTGTTGTGTAACATTTATGTAACTTATGGATTAATGATTTTTTATAAGGTTTGGGATTATATTATGCTACTAAAGAGAGAGAAAAAGTACACAATAGATTTCATGAAGCTCTGAGCAAAAAGAGTCTGATTGTCAAAGATATACCAAGCTACCAAAGACTAAAAACAGATATGCGACATGTTCTAAGCTATTATTTAACCACTAAAGTAAACGTATATGCAATATGTTCCCCCACTGGTCGGGGGCTATCACCCATTGAATTAAAAATGCAAAGAGTTTTGATCATATTCAAAAAGGCAGTGCTATCATGAAAACATATAAACCAAATCCTAGTCATCATCACAGATGGTAATGAGAGACAAACCAACACATGGGCACTCTATTTTGATTTCTTTCATGATTGCCTCACTACAACGATAGAATATCAATTGCATGGATGTTGGGTTGGATGGAGGAGGTCGACCGAAGTGCTTCCCAGTAAGCTCATGAGCTAGAACATCGAGTTTTGAATTTACCTATTCATTGGTGATTATGTGGTTGCAAGCAATATGTTGCAACACAATCTCATTGTTATGGAGCCTGTTCAAGATGGACTGCATGTCCTTAGCTTCCTTCTTCTTTCCTTTCCTACTTTCATCAAGAGCCATGCTAAAGAGTGCCTTCATAGACAATAAGAGACCCATGGTGCAGGTGTGACAATTCCCTCTTGTACAGGAAGACCTTGAGTCTTTAATCAAACCACCATACTCCTCCTCAAGATCCCACGCACTAGGGAATTTGATTTCCTTGTGAACCCTCCCTTCCAGGAGGGTGGCATGTGCCTTAGCCAGATGCCCTACCATGTTTGAAAAGAAACCCTTTACATTCTTCATTTCCTTGAGGGCATTGTACAAGTGAGCTTGCCTCGACCCGCTGGAGTTTTTCCTCATGGTTTCTTAATGCGAATCATGTTGCCAATGTCTCGACCAAGGGGATAGATCAAATACCAGTGACCCTTTACATAGATTTCGAAGACATGGGACACCAAAACAAATTTTATCTCAAGGATGGGATGACAATTAGGATTAGTGATGTGTCTACAGGGGGGACGCCAACTAAAGTGCTTCCAAAAATAAACTTTCTCTCCTTACTATAGGTGGTTCCATCATGATAAAGTATGGCATGAATGGCCATTAATTCCCATACATAGTGAACTGCAAGAGGGTGCAACCAGAATCAAATTCAAACTACAATGTTGTACCCTCTCCTTAAATCGAAAAATCATGAAAGTTACAATAGTTCGTGAAGATGCTAAGAGGTGACCACCACTTAACAACACACATGGCATCCTCATATGAGCTCATTGTCTTGGATTATTGACATATTAATTACATTTGTCGCAAGGATAAGTATTTATGATTTCATGAAGCAAAGTTTTTTTTAATGATATGTTGTGATATATTGCTTATTATTCATCTTTAGCATTAAGGAACATAAAAAAAATATGACACTTTGATGAGGCATCACTACCCAGGATCAAGGGTAGTGCTATAGACATTTTTTGTACATGAATCCAAAGAAAAGGATTCTTCTAGCAAGATGTCTTAAAACATATTATAGCTTCGATGAATCATGAACATTCAACGATGATCATGCAAAATGGCATGGACGATATTGAGCATGTTTTGTAGCATAATTTTTAAACATCCATGGGATTTAATAACATGGAATTTTGAATGTGGGTTGTGGGAATTAGTCGTTTCCACAATCAAATTATGAAGGAAATAAAGCACAAATAAAGTCTAAGGATCAATATTATGAACGTGGAGTGTACACAATTAAGCGGTTTAGTGTTTGGATTAGAAGAAATAATAAAAGGAAGAAGAAGAACATTAGCAAATACATGCAAGCATAGAATGTGCAATAGAAACAACAAGTTCCCATAAATTGATTATTTGGTTCTTGTTGCATTTAATTATATGTTTATCCTTGCAAATTCTTGAAAAAGATTGAGTCACTTTTGTTCTCAACAAGTAATTTTGTATTCAATGTATAAATAAATAAATAAATAAACAATCACAAATTACATATAGAGCAATATATCTCACTTTAAGAAAATGGAAAATTATATTGTTTTTTATTTTTCTGAGTTAACATAATTAATATGTTAATCACATCTATACATCTTTGTGTTCCCAACAATGTTTTTATATATTAATTATGTAAAAATAAAAATAAAAATAATCATTTTAAGAGTAAACATCCATAGGGAACACAAATATTGTTCTAATTTCTTTATTATGTAATTTTCAAGATGTTTATTTTTCTTTGGACACATCATTACATTAGAGATTTTTTTTTGTATAATTTAAAAAAAAAAAAAGATAAATAAAAAAATATAGTATGAAAGAAAAAACTAAAAAATTAGATGTCATTGAATAGATGATTCAATGATAAATCTACACAGACCAAGTCCACCACTTTCCATAGTAGAGAAGAAGGGATGTCACCCGCTCAGGAGTTGCAACTCTATGAAAACCTACACACACAAAAAAAGAAAAAGCCCTTCATCAAGTTTTTTAATTTAAATCATAAAATCATAATTTAAATTATCAACTATGTTCTTACCTTCATCAAAGTAAAAAGTTGAATGAAGAGGTACAATGATAAAAAGTGTGACCCAATGCTCTGGATCCACCTTTTGAGTGTTCCCCACTATAGGGGATTTGATACCAAACAATTTGTATCTTTATCAGTTTCATCACACCACCTAATATATATCAAGAAAAAATAGCATATCACATTCCAATCACAATCTATTCCTATTATTTCCTTGGTTCAATTTGTTACTTCCTTAACACAATTCTGTAAGACACCTAATGGATCCCAAAAATCATGTTTCACCTAAAAAAACCCATTTGCTTCCCATGCAAGGGAATTTACAAATTATTTGATATTCATTAATACTATTATCAACATTCATTACTATCATGGTTTACCATCATGATATTTAAACCTTCCAAACAATTTGCACTTACATTGTGTTTCATGAACATCGTATGCCTTTGATTTTTCTTTCCACCAATTAAATTCATCAATCAGATTGGAGTGTATAGACAAAATTCAACCAGCAAAATAATGAATTTATTTTTCATCTTTGGAGATGCCTTATTTGATAAAGTTAATAAAAATTTATAATTAGTAAAATTGAAAAAATTAGTTAACTATAATATTGAAAAATTAGAAACAAAACATGAAAATATTAATTCCGTATAAGAAATGAAGTCTCTATTTCTTTACATTTCTCCGTACTTATTAAATATTAAATTAATATGGATCTAAATTCAAATGTATTTACATATTTGAATCTTAAATTAAACATTCTATAAAAATAATTAATTATAATAATGAAAATCTAAAAAACATCATAAAATATATATTATACAAAATAACCTATAATAAATTTATACAAAATAACCTAGAATAAATTTATTTTAATTTCTTTAAGTATAGTAAATTAAGTCTTTATTTCTTTAGATTTTTCTTTACTTTTTTTTTAGATTTGTCTTTATTTATTAGATGTTTAATTAGTCATTTCCACTAGCTTATTTGGTTAAGGTGAGGGTATCTTTGAGATGAGCTAGTTGGGAAGAGACATCCAAATTCAACAATACAAAATTGATGTTTTGAACAAATCTAAAAAATTCTATCAAACAAAAAAAATGCTCAATTAAAATACATTTAATTACAAATATATTTAAACATTAAATACATTTCAATATGTCATCTCTCAAAAAATAAAAGCTTGGCAAAGACACTTGAAAATAAAATGAAATTAAGTTTAAAGTTAAACTTTAAATCTTACAAAAAAAACTAAAACTTATTTGGGGCGATTAACTTTACTTTGACTTTTCACTATCTATAATCTTAATATTTTAACATATTATGTACATTATATAAAAGTTTATAATCTTAATATTTTAACATATTATGTACATCATATAAAACTTTAGTAAACTTAACCTTTGAAACAACAAATGATATGATATGATATATATAGCACACCATCATTACACATTTACAAAGTTTTCAAATGTTAAGAAAATTATACAATAAGTTTTAAGTGATTATATATATATATACACCTTTTTACACATTAATGGAGCACATCATCATTACACATTTGCAAAGTTTTCAAATGTCAAGAAAAATATGCACGAAGTTCCTAGTGATGATATTCATTATTTGTATACCACGTATTAATAAAAATGATATAATATCATTGCATTTTTTTCTTTTGAGTTGCACATGAATGAGACCTCATTATAACATCATCATGACATATGAACAATTATATACTACAAGCGGATTTATCAATTTGGAAAGCAAAATTTAATGTTTTGCCAAATGTACATGACTTATCTTGCTCTATCCACATAGGTGTTTGGAAAGTGTAATTTTTTATTTTCAAATTTGCATGGCTTTATATTTATAATTTGGATTTTTTTTTTAACAGAAACAGAAAAATTTTATAAATTTTAAAAAAGGCTATAGCCCAGCCAAGCTTACAAGGAGAAATTCTGAGAAAGAAGGCTGCTGGCCTCAAATAAAACAGTCAGCCTTCTTAAAAGATCTTTGAGAAATGAATCCCAAATGTTCTTGTAGCTATTTCGAGAAAAGTACTGTTTACAAGAGTAGACTCTCACAAATTGTGAGCAAAGAAAAATACAGAAGCATAGCATTAAACCGGCAGAGAGGAGTGTCCTTTAATGAAAGGATCCAGTTTCTTCTGAGAGCCCGCACTGATGTTTGAGGCTGCTTCCTTTCCTCTGCGTTCCTTGTTCGTCTTGCGTCCTCTGGTGAGGGGAGGAGAAGGAGCAGAAAAGTCTTCAGAGTCGGAGGTTTCCTCTGTGGAAGGGACCAAGGAAGCCAGCCCTACCTGGGCTGAGGTCTCGCCGCCCAAATCGATGGGATCTTTTTTCGAGCTAAGGGACTCAGGCGTGGGGTCTTTCGCGGTATCAGGGGGGATACGCACTTCTGAAACCCCTTCTGCGGCTGGTGCTTCCTTTTCCTGGCCTGAACCTGGCTCCAATGTCTCTGCTACTGCTGCTTCTGGCTCCTGATCATCAAGTTCTTGAAGGGCTTCAAATCTGTTTTTATTGGCTGGGGCAGATTCTTCTGCGGTGGGAACGTCTGATTTGGAGTCCTTTTTCCGGGGAGCCCTTCTCCTATTGGCAACTGGCTGGAAGTCTGCCCCATTGGCCGGGGGAGGGGCCACCGTCACCGGGGCTTTGGGGCAGCTTTTCGCGAAATGACCGTAAACATGGCACCTGAGGCACTTGAAGGGAATATGCTCATAGTCCAGCTCTTGGATGTGACTCCATTCACCCAGGGTGAGATGAAGAGCTTCCGGGAGCCCTTTCTCGAGATTGACCTCAACACAGATGCGCGCACAGGTGTACTGATCCCCTTTAGGTTCCGCGCAATCCAGGAAACGACCGAGCTTGTTTCCTATATCGGCAAGGGAGCTTTTCCCCCAAAGATGAAGAGGAAGATGGGGGAGCCGGACCCATACCGGGGCAGCCGAGATCTCTGCTTCAGGGTTGAAATCCAGAGACCAAGGAGCTAAGAACAGCCCCCTCGATCCCATAAAGTATGGTCCAGATCTGAATATTAGATCTCGCTCTTCTTTGTTCTCAAAGATAAACACAAAATACCCTCTTCCTGCAGCACATAGAGAGATATGGGAGGGCGCCAGGGAGCTCCAACGTTCTGCTATCCATTGATCCACTGCTTTGGGATTGGGCCACAGACCAGTGAACTTGCCAATGAGGGCTTTTTCTGAGAGCATAAGGGCCATGCGGCACGGATCAGAAGGGGAGAGCTCCACAGAGGGGATCTCATCCATCTTTTTAACAAACTTGGCAGGAGGGGAGGCCTTTGCCCTAGGGCCTGCAGATCTAACAAGAACTCTGAAAGCTTCCACCGGATCCATGGCCCGACCACCGGAGGAATGCATGGCGAAAAACGCAGCAAGACCACCGGAGGAGTGCACGGCCGCGGCGGATGAGAGAGGCAAAACACTCAGCTACAAACTCAGCTCCAAAACTGCTGGGCGCGGAAATGGCAGCTTCAACGGATGCATCCACAATGAAGCCGGCGACCAGAGAACACTGCGCAGCAAGGGGCCGGCAGAGGATGCTGCGATCCAAACTCAGCAATGGCGGCGGCTAGGGAAACCCTAGCCGCAGGAGGAGCCGCGTCTTCTCCATCGCGATTTTTTTTTTTGGCTTATTCGTTCATGTTTCCTATTTATAATTTGGATTTAATATAGTTTAAATGTTAAATTATTTGAATTTTTTATATTTATTTATTAATATTTAATTATATAGCTTGTGATTAAATTATGCTTTTTCATTTTCAAAATTATATTTTTTAATATTTTTTAATTACATTTTTATTATGCAATTTAATAATTAATAAAAACATATAAGTTTATATTTGTGGGTTTGATAACATTGATTAATAATTCATATAATCTTAATAAAAACGTTAAGTAAATATTAAAAATGATTGGTGTGTATGGTTCCATCAATACTTGAGTGTAAACATACAAATTTAAAAATCTAAAAAGAGATGTTGGATACAAAAAGAACAATCTGATGGAAGATTTATGACTGGCATACCTACTTAACTTGTGGCCTATGAACACCTATATGCCACAATTTAAGTGCTGTCAACAAATTAAATAGATTACTTCTTGTAATCACCCATTATTTATGCATGAGCTAGTTGTTATCACTGACCTTCTTTTAGTTAATAAATTAATTAATATTTTATTATGATTATAATTACAAATCAAATTATTTGAATTAATTTTTGTACAATAAAAAATTATTTAATAATTTTATTATATTTATCATCATAAGTTAAATTTTGAGAGAATTTTATAATTTAATATAATTTTTGAAATTATTTAATTTAAGTATTTATATTTTGAGTTATTGACAATATTTGTATAGTTTTGAATAATCCATTTAATTATATCAAATGATTTATAAAAGAGAAAAAGTGAGATTGATAATAATGTGAGCTTGCATCCAATAATCAAAACTTCAAAAAAGATTATCCATCCAAAGAATTCTATAATTTAAATACACTAACTACATAATTTTGTGATCACCTTATACCCCAAATGTAAAACCCCCCCCCAAAAAAAAAAAAAATTGAAAATACTGCTCACCTCAACTAAAGGCTACATGATTAAAACAAAGATGAAGGTTAAAAGTAAAAGTGGATTAAAAGATGGTGAAGGTTGGAAGTGAAAATGGGTGAAAGGATTTCTAAGGTGACTGTATATCAATTTCATATAAAGGAAAAAAACAAATGTATATGAGTTTATGTACACAAGCTCACAATTTTCCTCACCTTACTATGTATAAATTATTTATATTTTAGAATCTGCGGTGCCACAGGCTTATGCTTTTTCTAAATTAGGGGAGGATGAGAGAAGTGTGCTTGATGCACTACTTAATTTGTAGCCTAATGCATTACTTAATTTGTAGCCAATCGGTGTTCACCCACCACAAGTCAAATGATTGTGTTAGTTAATTAAATCCTAATTAAAAAACACAAAATAAAGCTTGACTAGCTAGTAAACTCTATCGAAAAATCTGGAAAAAAAATGAAATGCTGCTCAATATATTATTTCAGTTTGTTTAGAATCATCAATTTGCATACACTTTTTAAGTCTTAAATCATTTCTAAATATTTAAAAATTAAATAAAAAATACAAATACAATTATTTAGAATTTGGATAAATCTTAAATCATTTATGAATATTTAAAATTGAAATAAAAAATACAAATAGATTGTAATAATTATTGAAAAAAATTTCAAATTCTAAATAAATATTTTATTTGATAAAAATTAAATATAATATATAATTTTAGAATTAAAATCATTTCTCCATAACCCATTAGAAAACTATAAATTATTTACTCTCTTTTTTCACCTAACCAACGAAATTAATGCTTACACTAAACTCTAAAGAAAATGGGATGCTTCTTTATCCATCGAAATTGCACGAGGAAGTTAAGGTACTTAAACCATAGAAAAATGAAAGCCAATCAATGTAGGATTGAGCACTTTTCCGCATCTGTCAATAATGTGATGGGCTGTTAAAACGCGTGGACCATAGATCCAGTGAGCAGACATGGATTATAAATTCAAAAGTGGCCCTAGATGTTAAAAAAAGTTGCAAAGTCGTTGCCTTGCCTTTATCATAAAAGAGACAATTTCAGCAATCTTTCAAAAGCATACATGCAAAACATAAATTTTTTTTTTTTTAATGATGGCCCACTTGAGAATCTTGGCTTAATTAACAATTAAGTTTATTTATTTGTTTGTTTATTATTTAATAATAACTTATAATTATATACGATATTTTTTATTGCATTAAAAAGAATGAGGTGTTTTACAGTTAGTATGGGAAGTTGTTGTTAAGTAAAAAGTAATAAAACAATTTATATCCATATAAAATATAAAATAAAAACTAATGAAAATAATTATTTACATTGCAAAAAACAATAATAAAAAATTCATGTCTACTCATAAAATAAAAACCAAATGAAAATTTTAATAAAAATCTATGTCTATCTTTAAAATAAAAGCACCTCAATGTGTAAAGGTAAATAAATAAATTACACCTTTAGAAATTAGATCCCTCTTGGTGCTAAATAGATATATGTTTAAGATGAATCTATGCTCATGATATAAAAATAACACTATATAATTACCCAAATATTTTATACATTGGTTTTTCCTTGATTTTCTCCATGTGAATTGAGATTTTAAAATAATAAAAATTATTGTAGTTATAAAAAAAACACACTCTAAAGATACTGCATGCACAATTAAAAAAAATGGTAGTAATGTAAGACTAAAATTTACAACCCCGGATGCGGGTGAGCCTGTCACCCGAAACCCAAAGCAGTAACAATGACGTGCCCCAGCACGTCACAAGACACATCACCCATCACGTTGGCGCTGACTCGCCACACACGTGGCCAAGTGACATCCTGGATCATACCCCCACTCAGCTCATGCACAGACGCGCCCCAGGCATGACATCTCCCCTCGCTCCAAATGACAGCGAGCATATGTCTCCACGAAGTATATGTCCTCTCGATAGTTAAGGTCGAGCAGGACGGGTACAGTGCATTAATGGTCAACGTTAACGCGTTTTAGGTTCAACGTCTAGGGGGTTTTGACTCCATGGACAGACATCTCACCACTTCCATTTTGGCTCAAACCACTCTACAAAATCATCACTCCCCTCCGTCCAGACCTCTGCACGTGGAGTCATTTTCTGCAACCTTCCCTCCTTCCGCTCCCAGACTCTCAATGATAATCATGCCACCTCGCTAACGCGACCCTCCCAAGGGTGGAAGGGGTCGTGGAAGGGCTGGAAGACCACCACCTTTCACCTCTCATCCCAGCACATAGGGTTTCAATGTTGAAGTACCAGAAGAGCTGCGGGAAATGATAGACGATTGGGAGGATGAGCTATCGCGCTCCCTCTCAGCAGCAAATCACACACCATCCCGCAGAGGAAACTATTGACTCATCAAAAACCTGTTCACCACACTCCGGAAGATTGACCTGATGGCCATGCTGAACCTGAGCCCATGCCACCCTCGACAACTTTGGTCTCCCTTCCTCCTTCCTCTGTCCAGGTGCGCCCCCCCCCCCCCCCCCCCCCCCCCCC
>LPNX010348009.1:0-52169 GCA_001517045.1 Pseudotsuga menziesii
TTATGATTTAAAACTCGCGTACGCGTTTTGGCTATACAAATCGCGTGCGCGTTTTGGCTGTACAAATCGCGCGCGCGTTTTGTAGTAATATAACGCGTACGCGATCTGTCTTCCTATCCTACATGTTCCATGACATGTCAAGCTCGGGTTGAACCATACCAAGTGCTATGTCAGGCTCGGGTTGATGTATTTTTTGGTAACATGATGTTGTTTTTGAAAACTAGGATTGCATCTTAAAGGTCCATCATCTTCTTGCACTGACCCAGTTATCCAATATAACTTTGATTAGAGTTGAAGTTAAGCTAATAGTTCTAGACACATTTGTGTTAAGCTAATAGTTGTATCTAATAGTTGATGGATTTAAACTAGTAGTTGTATCTAATAATCGAATAGTTCAAGATTAATTTTAATTTTTACAACTATCACTAACTCTACTTATCACATGTTAATTAAATTATTTTTTATTTTTTTGAAATTATTAACTATTAATTTTGGACGACACTCATATAATCAATCTAGACAGTACACTTGTCTCATTCTCATTGGTAGATGAAAAAGCATAGATGGTATTCCACCCGAAAATTCTAACATATATACACCTATCGATGTAATTAACTTTATAACCCATCGATATTTGTACGCAAGCAGAAATTATGAATGATCGAACTATGTCAAATTGCCAATGTGTGGGGATTTAAGTTGATCAAGGCTTAGTTGCAAATTCCATGCATATTCCTGATTGAGCACGATGTGGCTCACAGTCAACAGTCATTTGACCACGCCAAAGATAATGGAGCTGCCCTCATGACTATTTTAAGGAAAAACTTTAAATGTATGTATATACTATAATTATTGATCATGTCATTAATTATAAATTGATGTTAATTATGTTATTATTTGTAACTTAAGTGTTGGTAAAATAGTCTTGCCTTTAAAAACAAAGGTGAGGTGTGCTCCATTGTGAGATTCCACTACCAATATTAGCTAGACGAGTATTTTGTCTAAACATGAGTACAAGGTTGCCCCTAACATCAGTGTAGAACTAGTGGATGAACCAATTGAGCTTACAAAGTTCCATTCCTATGTTTGGTGTCATAGATGCTCCAATGGGGACTTGGTGCATAGCATGATTGCGAGGAGGCCTAGCATTAGTGGCCAAACTAGTGCCGGAAAAAAAATCTCCCCTAAAGGGTAGTTCTATTGTCGGTGTCGTAGAACTTCCTTTTTTTTTTAACAGAAACGGTTATGGAGTTTATTAATAATCAACAATAAATTGCTGTAGAAAGGTACATGACAGCATTCACCTCGCTACCACTTCGTTCAGTCAATGACCTTCAGAGGAGCTAAGGAGGAATGTCACTTTGAACAACCGAATTAACTATTAGTTCATTAATATCTGCTCCTATGGCTTTGTTGGCAGCCATGTCCGCCAAGGAGTTAAGATTTTTTAGAATATGACAGAATCTAATCTTTCAGAAAAGCTTGGAAATGGACCTAATTCTTCTTATCAGTCTAGCAGTCCTATTGTTATCACTATTTCTGCCTCCATTCATTGCCTGAATGATAATCCTCGAGTCCCCAAAAACCAAGACTTCTTCAACCTTTTTAAACAGCAATTGCTTTAGGCCTTGCCATAGCCCATAGGCCTCCACTATATTATTAGTTTCATAACCAATATTCCAGCTATACTCCACCACGACTTCCCCATCAGCATTGATGATGACTCCACCTCCTCTAGCCTTCCTTGGGTTCCCTTTGGAAGCCCCGTCAAAGAAAAGCTTAAAGATTTTCCTCTCTTTTAGCCAGTTGCCAAACTGAGAATTATCCATTCTAATCTCCCACGCCTCCATTTTCTTAGCAGCAACAAAATTATCAGCCAGAGGCTTGACATTTCGCATCCACTCTCTTTCTTTTTCTGTTAGAAAACCTTTATTGCTCGAAATCTTCGAGATACTTATTATCTCCATAAGCAAAGCTTGAATTTTGACTGCTATCTTACACGGTGGCTGCTTTTTATCCTGAAATAACCTGTAGTTCCTCTCATTCCATAAACACCAGCATATCAGCTTTGGAATTTTTAGCCAGCAGCTCCTAACGCCCCTCTTCTCACTCAGCTCTCCCTGGTACAGACTTTCCCAATTGTAAAGGCAATCGTGGATATTCTCTGGCATCCTCCTTAACCCTCCCCAGCTATCTAGCGCGACCTTCCACACTGAATTGGCATAAGAACATTTAAAAAACAGATGCGTTATGGTTTCACCAGTGACTGCACATAAGGGACATCTGAATGGACCAACAATCCCTTTATTTTCCAAATTCTCACCTGTTAGAATTCGTCCATGCAGCAGCATCCAGGTAAATAGGTCGATTTTGGGCAACGTGGTGTTGGTCCAGTTATAGTTCCATCTTTTGGGATTGCCAGGGACGTTAAAATCAGCAGAGAAGCGCTGGTAACCTTCATTAGCGGTGTAATTGCCTGATTGGTCTCCCCATCCACGCTTGTCCCTTCTATTTTGGCAGAGAGGGGCAATCCCGGTCAGGTGGACGAGGAGCTGCGATTTCTCTTCATCGAGTTCAATGGGTAGATCCGGTAAATGCCAGCCCATCCAACGCTTTCCCTCAGAATTCTCCCACTTGGAGATGTCCCAGATCGTAGTCATCCCCATCTTGACCATCCTTTGCTGTAGGCGTGGAAGTTGTGGAGGGATCTTACCTAGAACATAGTCATTCCAAATATTAATTTGTTTCCCATTGCCGGGGACCCAGTGCAGACCACCAATGAACTGAGGAAGCACCTTGAGGCAGACTTGGTGGATAGAGGATCCTTTCTGGCTCACATGGGCACCCTCCAGACATCTGAGCCGAGTACCCCTGAAATACTTAGCTTTCAACACAAGATGGGACCAGGAGGGCTTGGGGACTAGCAAATTCCAGATCAGCTTGGCTCCCATAGCCAAATTTTGGGTCCTGAGATCTCTGATGTGGAGCCCTCCCTCAGACTTCGGGAGCTTAATAGTTCTCCAGCTTACCAATGCAAACTTCTTGCTTCTTCCAGCACTGCCCCCCTGCCATAGAAAGGACCTTATCAGTCCTTCTATTTGATTGTTAGTTTTGACCGGAGCTAGAAGGAGAGAGCTTTGATAAATCAGGAAGCTGTTCAAGACAGCCTTAATTAAAACTACCTTCCCAGCCAAGTTTAACCAGGTTGATCCCCAACCTTGGATTTTGTCTTTGAATTTCTCCACAACAGGGGTCCAGGCCGAGCTCTTGGCCTTGGTTTTGAAGATGGGAACCCCCAGATAGTTGAAGGACTCCCAATCAGTGACCCTGCCCATGTTGAGGCTCCGGGAGATGTCTGACATTTCGCTCGGATTGATGTTCCAGCCATAGATCTGGCTTTTCCTAAGATTGACTTGACCTCCAGAAGCTAGGCAGTAACGATTCAACTCAGTCTTGAATCTCCGGCCTATAATGTTACTAGCACCGCCTAGTAAGATAGTGTCATCCGCAAATTGCGCGTGATTAATTTTCTTGATGCCTCGGGCCATTTGAATTCCGGGGAGATCCTGGTCAAGCCTGGCAGTCTCTAGCTGAAAGCTAAGGACAGAGGCTTGGATGGCATAAAGGAGTGGAGAGAGCGGGCATCCTTGCCTCAGGCCTCTCGAGGCTTGGAAGAAGGGGCCAGCTCTTCCGTTAACAAGAGGGGCAATCCACGGGTTGCTAATACAAGCCCGGACCCAAGATATAAAATCAGCAGCGAAACCAAATTTCTGCATCACCTGGAAAAGGAAGGGATGGCTTACCCTGTCAAAAGCATTGGCAAGATCGATTTTGACCACCATTCCTTTATCACCGTGCTTCAAGCTGGAGTGTATAGCCTCTTGAACTAAAATGATGTTTTCCCATATCTTCCTGCCTTTTACAAATCCTCCTTGATTCTCAGGGATCAGTCTCAGAAGAATATGCTTGAGTCTGCCTGCCATAACCTTAGTGATAATTTTATAGCCTATATTGCACAATGAAATGGGCCTGAACCTGTCAAAGTATTTGGCCTCCTTCTCTTTGGGAATTAAGGCCAGGAAAGCCGAATTGGTGCTTCCGCCTATTTTATTGCATCTCTGGGATTTCCAGACCATTCTAAATAAGTCTTTCTTGATGATGTTCCAGCAAAGCTTAACAAAGGTAGCATTAAAACCATCCGGGCCCGAGGCCCTGTCGTCCTTCATTCCATCAACAGCTCTCTTAATTTCTTCCATCGAAATAGCCTGGGTAAGAGACTCATTATCGCTGGCTTTAATGGAACTGGGAATCAGATTCAAAATTTCAGCGTCCTCCACAACTGGCTGGGCCGTGAAGAGTCCATTGAAATGTCTGGAAGCTTCAATTTTAATTTCTTCATGACTTGTTATAATGCGATCCTGAGTGTGGATTTCCTTCACGCAGTTAAAATTGTCTCTGGCAACCGCCTACTTATGAAAATACCTTGTATTCTTATCCCCATCAACCAACCAATCGCATCTGGCCTTAATCTTCCACCAATCAGACTCGATTTTGCAAGCTTTGTGGAGATTAGCGTGCAATTGAGCTTCAGTGTGGAGATCCTCAGCAACCACGTCTTTGACCTCCAAGGCATCCTGAAGGGACTCGAGCTCCTTCGCTGCAAGAGATTTTTGGTCTGAAGGAGAAGGGATAGTCCTGGCCCAAATCTTAAGGCACTTTTTCAGTCTTTTTAACTTTTCCTCCCACACGTAGAATGGAGAGCCAGTGATCGGGGGTTTCCACGAGCTAGCTACGATTTGGAGGAAGTCAGAGTGAGTTTCCCAAAGGGGATTAAACTTGAAAGGAATTGGGCCCCAATTCTTGTTAAAATCCATCTCAAGGTGAATGGGCCTATGGTCGGAGACTCCAAATGGCAGAATTTTGGAAGAAATATTCATCCCCATCAGGAGAAAGGAATCCTGGACTAGGAACCTGTCGAGTCTTGCGGCAATATGTCCAGGCCCTACTCTTTTATTATTCCAGGTATACTTTCCAGCAGCAGGTTTAATGTCCATGAGATCCCAATCCAGAATGATTTCATCTACAGTCTCCCTTATGGGATCCCTGATCAAGGACCCACCTTGCTTTTCTTCTTGGCTTAGGGTGACATTGAGATCACCTGCAATTATGATGTTACCTTGCAGATTACTCTTCTCCTCACACAGGAGGTTCCAGCAGGAATTTTTCTCTGCAGCAGAATTGGGAGCATAGATATTGAAGATACTTACCAAAGAGTTCGAGGCTTTCTGCCTAAGCTGGGTGAGGATCCAATGGTTGCTGTACTTGACGTCAACGGTATCAAATTCTTTGTCATTCCATAGGGTTCCAATGCCGCCAGAAGCCCCTCTTGAACTTATTGCAGCTTTCCCTTTGCCTTTCCAAAAATTTTGACTAACTTGGAGGAAGACGGCTTCCTCCATCTTGGTCTCCTGGATCAGGAAGATGTCCAGCTTATGTAAAGAAGATAGATCTAACATTGCTTCTTCTTTGATTTTACTTCCAAGACCTCTATAGTTCCAGGAGAGGAACCTCATTACTTACTTTTGGGGAGCTTAGGCATCCCTTTCTGGGCATGCCCTTGCTGTCGGGTGTTCCTAGCAGTATTCAGGAGCTTTTCCAAAGTTAGCTGAGAGCCTTGCAACTTATCCTTATAGGCTGCCTTCTCTCTTATTTCTTTCCTGGATTTTCTTCCCTTTGTTTTAAGCATTCTCAGAGTGGTTATCTCAATTTCCCCCTCCTCCTCTTCCTCTTCCTCCGATCCAGAGTCTTCATCTGATTTCCCCAGGGTTTCCCCTGCAGTAACCGGGGCCTTTTCTTCCTCTTGATCCTTTAGTGGTTGCGCTGATATTACTGCTTCAGAATCTTTATTCCCTTCATTGCTGGATTTCTCACCAATTTTAATGAGATCTTCCCTTACTTCCTCCGTTGCTTTAGTCTTGGTTGCTTCCACTGATCCTTCAGGGTTAGTGACCCTTGTTTCATTGGTCCCTTCACCTTTTTTAGAGCCCTTCCCGGATTGGTGTTTGGTTTTAGATCTAGACACCTTTTGCCATCCCTCCGCCTTGTCCTGCTGGTTCTCAGGATTTTTTGGGCAGTTGCGGATGAAGTGCCCGTACTCATGGCATCCTCTGCATTTGAAGGGCAGCTGTTCATAGTCGAGTTTCTGGAAATGGGACTAGCTCCCCACGGTTAATTTGATAGCTTCGGGAAGTCCGGCTTCTAGATCGACCTCAACGCAGATTCGAGCACAGGTGTATTGGTCTTTTGGGCTAGCCATATCTATGTAGTTCCCCAGCGCAGTCCCTATGGCCTGGAGGGATTTAGGGTTCTAGCAATGCATGGGAAGATTGGGTAGCCTGACCCAGACTGGCACTGCTCTTGCGTGTCAGCCTCTGGATCGAAATCCGGCGTCCACCTGTTGAGGTAAAGACCTTGCGGCCCCATGAAGTAGGGCCCATTTCTGAAGATCAACTCTTTATCATCCTTGGATTCGAAGTCGAAGAGAAAGAAACCTCGCCCGACAGAGTAGGAAGCAACATTGTTGGTGATGAGGGGTCTCCAATTTATTTGCACCCAGCTGTCCGTTGTTTTGGGCGAAGGCCATAGCCCCGTAAACTGATCGATCAAGGCTCGATCTGCCAGGGAAAGAGCGACCTGGATGGTTTCCTCCGGAGGAAGGGCAACCTCCGGTACATCTTCAAGCCTTTTGACAAATTTCGGGGGTTCAGATTTGCCGGATCTCTTGTTATAAGAAGAGATTAAACGATCGAATTCATCTAATCGGGGAGCCTGGGACGAATCTCGATCCTCACCAGGGATCGAAGTGCCCATCTTCAGCCCTCCAGCATTGCCAGAGTGGCCTCTGACAACAGTCCACGCAGATGCAGAGTATTATCCACGTTCTGGCTCCAGATCAGATCAGATTCACGAGCTCAGATATGGTTCAGCAGCCTTCAGAGAGCAGGTCACGCTCCTCGAGTAGTCTTCAGCATGCTCCCAGCTTGAACGCAGCAATCTCCAGCTTGAACGCAACTATGTAAAAACCGATGTCGGTGTCGTAGAACTTCCTTGAGGCATACTAGGAAAAGAATTGAACCCTCGACTAGCCCCAACACTAGAAGGGTTTGTTTGGATGAATTCAAATGATGAAGTCAACGTGGGAAAACTCAACAAAGATAACGAAGCAGGAATCGCTGTTGAGAAATGGTGGGAATTTTCTTAAGGCCATTTAGGCCAAATTTAGATGAAAAATAGGTTGAACGGGTGTTTTGGTAGGCCAATATATTATTTACCATAGAATTTTTATCAAAATTTAGTCAATAGTGAAGTGCATTAATCATCCACCTACAGGATTATGCCTTCATAACAATTTTCACTCTCTCAGGTAGGAAATGGTGGGCATTTTCCCAAGGCCACTTGGAACATTTTTTCTATACTTGTCAAAATTTTCCAACGAGGGCATTTTCTGGCATGGTGCAAAACATGTTGCGTGGTTGTTTTGGCAGATTAATATTTTCTTAAACATATACTATTTTCCAAAACGAAGCCTATGGTCAAGTGCATAAATAATCCACCTACAAGTTTATGTTTTCATAATAATTATATCCCTCACCGGTGAGAAACGGTGGTCAATTTCTTAAGGCCATTTAGGCCAAACTTAGGTGCAAAACAAGCTTAATGGTTGTTTTGGTAGGCCAATATATTCTTTACCAGATATTTTTTTATCAAAATTTAGTCAATGGTGAAGTGCATTAATCATCCACCTACAGGATGGTGTCTTCATAACAATTTTATCTCTCTTAGATAGGAAATGGTGGGCATTTTCCTAAGGCCACTTGAAACAATTTTTCAATACTTGTCAAATTTTGCCAATGAGGACATTTTCTCGCATGGTTCAAAACATATTGAGTGGTTGTTTTGGCAGGCCAATATTTTCTTGACCATAGAAGTTTTTCTAAAAAATATTCAATGGTCAAGTGCATAAATCATCCACCTGCAAGCTTATGTTTTCATAATAATTATATCCCTCACTAGTGAGAAATGGTGGGCATTTTCTTAAGGCCATTTATGTCAAATTTAGGTGCAAAACAGGCTTAATGGGGGTTTTGGAAGGCCAATATATTCTTTATTGAAGACTTTTTTAATCAAAATTTAGTCAACAATGAAGTGCAATATTAATCATCCACCTACAAGATGGTGCCTTCATAACAATTTTATCTCTCTCTGATAGGAAATTGTGGGCATTTTATAGCATGGTGCAAAATAGTCTGAGTGGTTGTTTTTGAAGGCCAATATTTTCTTGACCATATATTTTTTTCCAAAACAGAGACAATGGTCAAGTGCGTAAATTGTCCACCTACAAGCTTATGTTTTCATAATAATTTTATCCCTCACTAGTGAGAAATGTTGGGCATTTTCCTAAGGCCATTTAGGCCAAATTTAGGTGCAAAACAAGTTGAATGGTTGTTTTGGCAGGACAATATGTTCTTTACTAGATACTTTTTATAAAAATTGAGTCAATGGTGAAGTGAATTAATCATCCACCTATAGGATGGTGCATTCATAACAACTTTCTCTCTCTCGGGTTGGAAATGGGGGGCATTTTACCAAGGATACTTGGACCAGATTTTCAATACTTGCCAAATTTTACCAATGAGGGAATTTTTTGGCATGGCACAAAATAGGCTGAGTGATTGTTTTGGCGGGCCAATATTTTTTTAACCTTATACTTTTTTTTTTCTGAAACTGATCTAATGATCAAGTGCAAAAATCGTTCACCTACAAGGTTATGTTTTTAGAATAATTTTATCCCTCACTGGTAAGAAATTGTGGGCATTTTCCTAAGGCCATTTAGGCCATATTTAGGTGCAAAACATGTTAAAAGGTTGTTTTGGAAGACCAATATATTCTTCACCAGAGACTGTTTATCAAAATTGAGTCAATGGTGAAGTGAATTAATCATCCACCTGCAGGATGGTTCCTATATAATAATTTTCTCTCTCAAGGAGGAAATTGAGGGAATTTTCCAAGGCCACTTGGGCCATTTTTTCAATACTTAACCAATTTTTCCAATGGAGAGCATTTTTTGGCATGGAGCAAAAAATGTTGATTGGTTGTTTTGGCAGGACATTATCTTCTTATCCATAGACTTCTTATCAAGAATGATTCAATAGTAAAATACATAAATCCTGCACCTAAAAGATGACGCTCTCAATTTTTTTTTATCCCTCATAGGTGAGAAATGGCAGGCATTTTCCTAAGACCATTTAGGCTAGTTTTAGGTGCAAAATAGGCTGAGTGGCTTTTTTGGTAGGCCAATATATTATTGACCGGATACATTTTTCCAAAAATGAGACTATATTCAGATGCATTAGTCATCCACCTATAGGATGATGATTTCAGAAATATTTTATCTCTCATTAAGGAAATGACAGTCATTTCCCCATATCCACTTGAGCTAGTTTTCCAGTAGTTGGCCATTTTTTTCGATTACAATTACTCAGCCAAATTTCCTGGTATTTGCAAATATGAAATGAAAATATGAAAATATAAAAAAATAGATAATAATGAAACTTGGCATTTTCCAATTTGACTCACTCAAGTAGGACAACTATTGAACCATATGTGTGAATTTTGGTGAACTAGGGAAGATTTTCAGTATTTTTTTATTATAGCAATTTTTAGGATAAAATTGAAAATATTGAATAGTGGAGTAGTGATGAATGTTAAAACACATCATGTTCAACTTGAATCATTCAATTTGACGCTGTAACGTTCTTACTAGCACATGAAGAATGTTCTTATTGTTGTGTTAGATTAAATAATGTGAATTTAGTCCTTGGATAAAACAGGTAAACAACCATTCAATTTTTTCCTCAGAAAAAATCATATTATATTTCAAGAAGAATTATAATACATTCTTCAACCATCTCTAAATTGGTCTATCAAAAGACCCCAAGCTTCTTTAGCAGACTAATATTTCAAAATGATCAACACATTTGATCTTGGAGCAACTGCTAACATATACAACCAGAGTGCATATACATATAAATTGCACTTCATGTAACTGTCAAAAGGAAATATTGTCTACATAACTAAATACTAATAAGGGAGAAAAACTATTTAGACCAGTCCAGCGTTAATTTTAGATGAGTTTTTCTACAAAGATGAAGAAAATACCACTTTTGTAGGTTTTTGTTTTTGGAAAGATCTACTTTATGTTTGATGTAAGTCCAGATATGGACATGGCATGTTTTGATGATTATATAAGACTAAATTAAGTAGCTTTTAGGACAATTTGAAGATAGTACAAAACCATCTTCTCAATAGCCCACATGCTACAAAATGTATATCATTGTTTCAAGCATTCAAATTTCATATATAAAGAAAATTTTCATGGAAAAGAAAACCATTCATAACAAAACATAAAAATACTAGAACAATTGAATGCAAGAAATAAATAATTTATATATACTAAATGATATAATTCACAATACATATTACACCAAACAATAAAAAAATATATTAATGAAAGGAAAAATGTTTACAAATCCAAATGGGGTTCACACCATTCCTCATCCTTAATCCATAACACCGATGGACAAGATCCCATTGGTGTGAAGCACATGAAAAGTGTACTTATACATGAGGTTGTAGGCTATTATACAAATAGTGAAATCTAGATTTTGGCCCCACTCTCCATTTACCAAGAGGTTGAGTCTAATCACTTGAGCCTGAAGTTGGACGATATCCATCAGGAAAGGTTGTCCATGTATAGAAAACTACCTCCTTAAGATTCCAATAGCCTTCTATGTTGAACTCTAGAGAACCATTCTTCTTTATGATCCCAGGTGGTACATAATGAATTGTAATTAGTTCAAAAGTAACCATGAAACTTTCATCTGAACAAGAATGTTCCACATAAGATTCACTATGGATAATGTTTTGAGACCTTATGTGATTGAAAACTTTATAGGAAATAAGATTAATATCGTGACGATGTACTCAATTGGGATGCAATACTCTGATATATGATAACAATGCATTGTGTGTTCCATATTCTGTAGAGGCATCTAATCCAACATTCAGAACTTCATTGTCACCTTTTGTTGCAAGAATTTGAAAAGTGGTGTGTTTGTCATCATTCGTATCAATAAAAAGACAAATACAAGTATTCTCCTTTTGGACTGCAAGTGCTCCACCTTTTAATAGATCTCACAGTAAAGAAAACATCAACAATTCCTATAATATAACATTAGATACTCCAAATAAATTTTTAATATATGAGCTGAAGAATATATATTAAAAGATACACATGTATACTCACCATCAATTATTTCAGTTGGTATCAACATACCGTGTTTTGTGTAGAAAACCTCATGTCGATGCAAATTGACACCTTCAGGAATATAGTGACCTCTACCAAAAACATATACATGATTTTCAAAAAAAATTACCCAAGAAAATGCTCTACCAGTTGAAACATATACTAAACAATCCAACGCTTCTACAGGATATGGAATTTTCAATGACTCGTCTTCATACATTCTAGGCAATTTTTCGTAATAAATACGGACATACATTCCTACCTTTATGTTAAAATCAAAAGGATTTGTGTTGCGTTCCAATATCCCATCCATTTGAATGAATTTCTTTCTACCAATATTCACAAAATGACAATTTTTAGTCAGTAGGGGGGTCACATCTAAACAAGATCCCATATAAAACCCTCACTTGATGACTATAGTTGAGTGTTTTTTATGATTTTCATCTAGTCCATTTGAAGGTAATTGTGATTTTATTTCAGAAAGTGAAGGATGGTGCAAAATAATCTTTCCATTTTCATCTACATACACCATTTGAACATGCAAGACGTCATCCATAGTATGTGTCCATGTGTCATTGGTACTAATAGTGTAAAGAATTGGATCATCGCCAAAAGGTTCCAATATTGTCAACTCTACATTTCCTGTTTGTGAGTCATCTATAACTTTGAAGATAATGATCACTTCTAAACCATTTTCTCCTTTAAGAAGAGAAAATGTATCAAAGTTTGGAGTCTTGCCGTTAACATACTACATATTTAAATGACCTCAAAGTTGATAAGGTATTTCCCTATCATTAATTTGGTTCTCAACATCATTACCCCTAGATACTTCATTGTCACTCCAACAATCAGTTTTTGCAAGTCTTTATAATTTCTGTGACTTTTGTCGTTGTATAGAAAATTGTTGCTTCATTTTCCATCTCTTTCATCATTCAACATCCTCTTCAACAAATATTTGAAAGTTTATTCCACAACCTCTTGAGGAAATGACTTTCATTCTTTATGTGGCAACAGAATAGGCTTTGTATTGAACATGATCAAATTTATAAGAAGTAAAATCCTGCAATCACGACATGAATCCAAACTGGCCTACACAGGTTACACATGATATCTTAATTTGAAAGGAAGAGTGAAAAAATAGAGAATCTATAAAGGCATAATATAAATATTACATAAATTCTAACCTTTGGTAAAAAACTTCGATCTCTTTTCTCCTTCCAACCGAGATTTTAAATTCCGATATAGATAGTCCAAACTAATTTATGCAGTAACGAATAAAGGGAAAAGTTAATTACTCTACATATACATTATTTGATAAATCATTGTATAGACTACTTAAATACAAAAATTGTACAGGGGTGGCAGGTGGGGGAGGGGAACCATCTTTGACCCAGGAGGAAATATTATCTATTCTTATGCTTGGGGTCTCAGCAAAAAAATGAATAATCAATCAGAATGGATTGTCTTTGGGGACTCTTTGATTGTCATCAATAAAATTTGCAACATTTAGAAAATGAGAGATATTGATCTCAAGAGAATTCAAAAAATAGTTATTCTTTGTATCAAACTTGGAATTGGTATAATTTTATCATATAATGAGAAACAACAATCAATTGGCCAGTCGATTAACATAAAAGAAAAGAATTGTTGTTAGACTATCATTATGCCATAAATTTTTTTCATAAGATTTCAAGGCAATCAATTTATGTTTGATCACAAACATGTTGATGGTTTCGTAGATTTTGTTCAAGCAGGGTAAGAATGTAAATTTTTTTAAGCAAAAAGAACTGAAAAAAAATTCTTACTATTCGTATCACTACACCATCGATTTTGCTTAAAGGATTTCAACATGGTCCAATTTGGTTTGATCAGGGACCTGATGTGTTGAATCAATTGGTCAATAATCATTCCATCACTATACCACTCGATTTAAACTCAATCAATTTTGATATGATATCAGACCTGTTGATGGGTTCATAGATTTTGTTCAGGTAGGGTAAGAATGTACTTTTTTTTTAAACACATAAAAAATGAAAAAAAAAATTACTTACTAGTCGTATCACTACACCATTGATTTTGCTCAGAGGATTTCAACGCGGTATGATTTGGTTTGATTAGAGAGCTGATGCATTGATGAGTTCACATATTTCATTCAAGAAGGGTAATATCTAAAACACGACATGAGTTTGCATATCTTTTCGAGGTAATATATAAAACAAAATATCTATTTTTTTAAGCAATAGAGGGTTCCTCTACAATGCAAATTTTGTAAGCAATAAAATGTTCCTTTGTACTTACAATCAACTAAAAAACATAAAGCAAATTTGAAAATATATAACCTAGGGCACAAAAAACTCGAAAAAAAACTTACCAATCAACACGATAGCAACAATTTTCTTCACAGGATTTCAACAAAATCCTATTTGGTTTGACAAGCTCATAGATTTTGTTCAAGCGGGGTATATTAAAAAAAGCCAGAGATTTTGTTTGCAAACATATTTGGGGTCTGATATTTTGAGGAAAATAAAAAATATGCAATTGGAGGGAGTTTTCCATTGTTACCTGCTTTTGAAATTTTAGAACTAACCCCACATCAAATCCTGTTCCAAACTCCACGATTTTTCTTGTGCAGCTGGAAACCAAATTAAGGGGGAAATTTGGGTTTGACTAAATACTTGCATAGTGATGTTAATTAAATTTTAATTCATTTCTTAGTTAGGATAGATTTTGGGGTGTTAATATCATATGTTACTAATTCAGACTGGGCTAGAGACAATACTGACAGAAAATATGCTTCAGGGTTTGTGTTCATGTTGGGATCAGGACCAATCTGTTATTCAAGCAAGAAGCAAGCAACTCTTTCTCTCTCTTCGACTGAAGAAGAGTATCAGGGGGTTGTGAATGCATCTATTCAGGAAGATTGACTACATGGGATTCTGATAGATTTTGGAATTCACACTTCTCCTTCAGTAGATATTTCCTTTGATAATCAAATTTCATTTAATATTTCTAGTGATCTAGTACATAAGTAATGGACCAAACACATATAATTCCATCTACACTATACCTGGGAACTAGTGCATAGTCAAACTATTATTCTACATTATGTCCCTACAGAGGAGTAGGTTGCGAACATATTTCAAAATATTTCACTGAGAAGAGATTTGTTTATCTTAGGTCTCTTCTTGGTGTGAAGGTTTGATTTAGTTTTTAGTTGGATTGATTTACTATTCATTTTAAGGGGGGGGGGTGTCATGAGGGTTTTCCCATTTCCTTGGTTTATTGAGAAGTTATTTTTTTGCATTAGATTGTATAGGTGACCTTTGGTCTCAGTTTCCATATCCCAAGTTATCCAAGTTTGGATTAAGGGGGGCGATCCTTGGCACGGGGACTTCACTTAGTGAACCTCTCACATAGCACGTGTGATCATGGGATATTAAAGAATACCCTTAATTTCCAGAGATATTGACCCAAATTTTTTTTTTTGAAACCCCCTCCCAATACTTAAAACCTCCTCCCCAGCCCTTTTTATACCTCAATCCTTATAAACCACCCTACCCACCCCCACCTTAAACCCCTTGTCCCCCCTAATACATGCAATATATTGGTTCAATTTTTGATAATTTTAAAACCCACAATATGAACTAACATGATAGGATATTGGTCAAAAAGTGAAGCCCCTGAGATCCTTGGTCTGATGGTGTTAGGATTATTGTAGTCCTCCCTTGTCCACCATAGTATAAATGTCTATTTCCTAGCTTAGGATGTCATTATCACTTTCATTAGTGTATGGAGATGTCTTATGGGGCCCACTAGCCACTTGATGCATCCTCATGCATCAATCTAGGAGCTCTAAAGATCAATCCCTATATTTTAGTAGTTTACTCTGAGTTACAGTAGTCCCACCATCAGTTCACCCTAGTCAGTGTTGAGTTATGCTTCGATGGGCCACATTCAGTTCACTCTCGGTTATCCTAGTGCCTCTTTTGTATGATTTAAGGAGATAGGCACCTCTTCTCACCTACACTGGTCAATTAACTGATTGCGAGGTGTTTCTATTGTCCAGAGTTTCACTATTAAGTCTTTAGTGGTTATTATTCCACAGTTAGTCATGTATGGAATCGGTATGGAGTCAATGATTTGAATCACTCCTAGAGAATTTGAATTCCCTCTTTTGAATCATGGATGTATTACATAAAAATTAATGACTGTGGAGTTTAGTTTGTGCTATCAAGTTCTTTCCTCATGTATAATAAATTTCATGATGCATGTTTAACATTTCTAAACATTGAAATTCTTCCTCCTTCATTCTTCTTTCAATGTGAGGTTCATTCTAGCCTAGATATCTTGTAGAACTGATAATTTTACATAAAGGGAAATAGGTTTTCTTTCATAAAATTTAACCCGAAAGCAAGGAATACGGATAAACAAATATTTTAACCCAAAAGCAAGGAATACAGATAAACAAATATTTACACAAATCGCAGCATAACTAGTTGTTTTCAATAGGAGAAACCCTACAATAATGGTTCTCAAAAAGAAAATCCATGCTTGAGATAAGGAGAGCATCATGATGTTGTAGATATATTCGGTTTGTATGGCAGTAATACCAACTACTGTACATGTTCACTATTATAGAGATCAAAATTATAATCTATAGCAAAGAAAAATCAGTGTGAAGGATTCAAACAAATCCCAAGGATGAAAAATATAACTAAATTAAAAATCCAAGTAACCCTGAAAATTTTTGGGTTATCGGTCTCATAAGATTCACCTCCATACATAGATTTAAATTTTTTTCTTGTGGTACAATCCGAGATGAAGGTGAAACCTTGAGGCATTATTGCTTACCCAAAAGACACAATTTGTATCTAACCCCTTACTCTTCATTCTATTTAAATCCTCCATTTCCTTTCTCCTTGCGTTTGCAACCTAGTTCTCATAAAATTGAACACCTTAAAATGATTACCTTCTGGAGAAGTTAAATGAAAAGAAATTTTAAGAAAATACATAATAGTTGTTACCTAAAAAAATGTCATTAAACTCAACTTCACAATCTTCATGGAGTCCATGTAAGAGAAGAAATGATTCGACTAGGATGACTATGAATTAAGGTTTCAATTCAAAGTAAAATATCTAGAGTGGAAAGGAAATCCCAACTCAAAAACCTCCTCCCGAGAAGAGCTCTTGTCTTTGTAAAATGAACTAGATGTGTCGAATTTGTGAAGTGAAGGATAAAACCCTACACAATCCTTAAGGTGTATTAATATCATTAAATGCGTAGTCTAACTAGAGACCAAGTGAATGGGCGTCTTGTGTCCTTTCATCTACTCCAAAGTCATCTCACTCTCAATTTTTGTAAGGGGAAAAATCGCCTACAAGGTGTTGTCCCACATAGATAATAAGAACGTTAGGGGGTTCTCCCCATGGTAACAGTTCTCCTCATGAGAACACTTCCAAATAATAACTTACATAAGTTAACCATGCAATAACATAATGGTTTCTAAGTAAGCCATACCGCCAAGGGCATAGCCCTCTAATTTCCCTATGGCAACCTTGTAATACAAGGTAATCCTCATAGTTCAAGAAACAACAAGGATCCTGTAATAATACGAGATTTCACATATTAAGATAGTAAAATTTATTAAGGCATATGTATATACAACATCTTAATAAAATTACCTTTGATATAATTTGTATGAACTATAAAAATCCTGGAAAATTCTTCACATGTGTTGATTTTATGCCTAACTTTATAATATAGGTAAAAGGAAAATAATATATATAAAAATTATTATTTTCTCTAATCATAAAATGATTAACTGTTCTAAAATGGGATAATTACTATTAAAATTTATGTTTATATCTAGTGCAGACACGCACCTAAAACTGACTAATGTACTTATAAAATTATTTTGTGCTTCAATGGTAATCTTGTTTTTCATTTTTCCTATAAAAAAAATTGCGTTAGTGATATTGCATCCTTATAGTATCTTAATTTTCTTGAACCTAGTCATAGCCATGCTCTTGATAGGGAAAGACCCAATTATAAAAGGAGAACAGGATAAGGCATATTGTTTTTAATTCTAAGGCTATAGGTTATAAAACACTTATGTATTTACTCAATCTTTCTCTAAGATTTTCTAGAGATACTACAATCCAAACCTCACAACCGTATAAGATAACAAGAATGACAAGAGTTTCAAAGAATGAATTCCTTTTATCCCACATCACAAGGTTTTCTGATTTACACTTGTTTTCAAGATTGGAAAGCTTTCCACCCCCAATTAATTTTTTTTCTCAATGTTATAGTTCTGGTTGAGCTTGTTATGACTAGAAATTCCTAAATATAAGAAGACACCTCTTCCAAATTGATATTGTCATACACACAATTAGAGTAAGTGTCCCTCTTGAACTTGATAATCATAAACTTTGTTTTGTCTGTATTAACAACCATGCTCATATTAAAGTAGAAGTCCTTCATAATTCTTAATTTTTTATTACGCTGAGAGGCGCTCTACAGCCCAGTATGGGGGAGATCTTGTAACATGATGTAACGTCACTAACGTTTGTAACACGTCGACAAAAAATAATAGTGATAGTGAATATTATGGGAGAGATCTTGTAACGTGATGTAACGTTAGTAACATGTCGGCAAAAAATAATAGTGATAGTGAATATTATGGGAGAGATCTTGTAACGTGATGTAACGTTTGTAATGCGTGGGCAAAAAATAATAGTGATAGTGAATATTATGGGAGAGATTTTGTAACACAAAATAAAAAATAATATCACTTTCATAACGTTATTTTTCTTAATAAAAAATAAATTTTCTAATAGGCCAAAATAAAATAATCTAATACCAGGGAGATGTTGTAATCTTCCTACCTAACAAAATGAATAAAAAAGTAAAAATTAAAAATGTTGGCCTTGCACATGGTTTTACTGTACATGGTTTAGGAGGGCCTTCCAAATGGTTTTAAGACAATGTGCAAGGCCTCCTAAACAACCCATGGTTGTAGGAGGGCCTTGCGTATGGTTTTAAAACCATGTGTGGGGAAATGATGCAATGTTCGTTCCTAACAAAATAAAAATATTATATTTCGGCCATAAATAATATTAAATATTAATAATAAAAATATTATATGTGGACCTTAAATAAAAATATCTGTCTTTTGGTTTGAATCAAATCAATGGATACCTAAGAAGAGGTTTGCACCTCGAGAAATTTGATCCATCTCGGCGCTTGATAGAGCCTAGGATTTGGATCTACGCTGGTCTAGATCAAATGGACATCTTTCCATAACAACAATATTACCATCATAGAGGAGAAGGGTGATGAAAATCCCAACTAAGATCATGCCAGTGCAATGTAAGGGAAACCTTACATGATGGAATATTTATTAATATATATGTTTTTGAATGATTGAATGATGATGAATACAGAGAAAGGACCATATTAAATATGGCTAATGGGTGAAGATACATGTATATTTATAAATTTACATGTCATTTAATAAATAATAATTAATAACCAATTAACCTATAAATAATAATTAATAAATTAATATGTATAACATTCGTAATAGCCAATTAGGTTTATTACACGCAACCTGCTTCTTCCAAACAACTTTCTAGATTATCAATGTAAATGTTGAAAGGGTAGGGGAGAGTATTAGAATTTGAATGCCATTTAGATCTTCAAGCAGATAGTTCTAATAATGTTTGCAGTAAAAGGAGAATGAAGATACAAACTGAACAAACAAACCACACAGGAAACAGATGAGTATTTCTCAGGAATTTACAGTATCATTCACAATAATAAATCCGATGTTACAATAGTTTACAAATAGGAAGAATTTGAATCCATTAGGGATGAATTCGAATCTACCAACTGGATCTGATTGTATCTAACTAACCATCTAACTCATGGTGTCTCAATCAATATCGGAGTCCAACATCAAATCCCAGATGTCAAAACGACTCAATCAATCAGTGATAGCTAGTTAACTCAGTGCAACTGAGTGTGGAAGGTGGGCAAAGGCGCCTACTCCACATGCAACCATGCATTAGCCATGCATAGCTAGTGCTAGCTAACTGATTGTGAACAAACTGAAAGTAACTAGAAGCTAACTAAGACTAACTAGTTCCAACTCCACCTAACTTATGGAGGTTGGTGTTGGGACTCCCAGTTTCTCCTAAAATGTAGGGATTGGTCTAGGAGGTACTCAAATTGATGCATGCACATGCAGTAAGTGTAAGTTAACCTCTAGTAATGTTCCCCACACTCTAGTAACTGGTATAGGTGGTCCCATTAGGCCAAGTGGATGCAATGGTACTAGTTGACCCAATTAATTAATTAAGGTTCCTAAGTTAGGCTAAATAATCTAATAGACGATATGGTCAAGGGAGGATTAATAATCCTAACACCTCCCCTGAATCCTAACTTGGATAATTGTGGGCCCTGGTAATAAGAGCATAGGTCACCCAAATACAATCTAAAAGACAGGAAATAAAAATGCTACTTAATACAATCGAGGAAATAGGGGAAAACCTCATGGGAAACCCCCCCTCAAAATAAGCAGGAATAGCAAACTGCAAGCTATATTTAGAAGAAAGAATATTCCTTCTTAGAAAAATAACTTGAGCAAAAACACTGCTACAAATTTGCAGCTCTATGCAGCAGCATGGTCCCTCAGTGGACCTCTTAATGTACTTATGAACTGATGACTCTATTTGTCTCTTCTGGATGGTGAAGGTAGGGAATAATCAAGTTTCTACTCCTGTGGGCCATGTAACTGATCATTCACCATCATCAAGTAGCACTGACGTGGAACTTTGCTGCACCATACTGTAGAGAGTGAATCTCTGAGAGACAGTGCAACATGCTCATTCTGATACTAGGACCTTGTTCTTCTTTTGTCTTCTGGATCTCCAGCACCACTTCCAGTTGCATCAAGAATATTTTGAGCCCATCTAGGTTTAGGATTATAATTAGGAATGGGTACTGGATATGGATCTAGAATCTCTTGAGATTCAGTCTCAAAATTAGGATCATGATGAATGTGATCTTCTTCATTTGGATCAGAAACCTGTAACACATCATCATCATCAAAAATAGGTGGACAAATAGTTATACCTTCCTATGCTATTAGAGGTGTGTCATGCAGTTGATGTTCTTCAAATTGGGTACTTATTTCAATGAAGCATCTTATGGTTGCAACCTCCATCATTTTGTAAGCTTTTTCATCTTCTCCATATTCCAACAGAATGCATTCTCTACTTTGGGCTTGGAAGGCCTTCCTCTTGTCAAGTGGTATTCTGGCCCAAGCTTTGGAACCAATAACTCTCAGATGAGAAACATTGGTCTTATACCCATGCAGTGATTCGAACGGAGTGACTCCAGCCACTGACTTGTGGGGCACCATATTCTGCAAATGCAAAGCACAATTTACTACTTCAGTGCAAAGAGAAGGAGGTAGATGCTTGGCATGGATAAGGCATGTTACCATCTCTTTCAGTGATATATTCTTCCTCTTAGCCACACCATTGTGTTGTGGTGTGTATGGAACTGAGTGTTCCATTCGAATCCTCTCTGATTCACAGAAACCCTGGAAATATCTGTTGATGTATTCGCCTCCTTTATCATATCTTATTGACTTGATCTTCTTATTGAAATTGTTCTCAACCATAGCCTTAAAAACTTTAAAAGTATCAAAAACTTCTTATTTTCATTTCATGAAGTAGATCCAGTAGTACCTAGAACAATCATCCATAAAGGTGAGGAAATACCTGCAACCATTAATGGAGTTTGTGGAAATAGGTCCAGCTACATCACTTTGTATCAAATAAAGTGTAGAGGCAGCTCTATGTGCCTTCCCAACATCATACATCTTTTCTGGACGCTTACCTACCAAGAAACCAGCACATACTCCATTGGAAGTTTTGATGGAGGGAAAACCTTCAACCATTTTATCATTGTGGAGTTGCTGCAGATATTTGAAATTGACATGGCCAAATATCTCATGCCAAATATTGCTGGTGTTGTTAGAATGAGACAATAAACTTGTAGGAGGAGAGACAAGTAAGAAATGTGAGAACTCATAAGCTTTGGTAGAGTGATTTGCAATACCTTTCGCTACAAGCTATCCAGTGGATTTTTTTTTTCTGTAATCTCAATGATTTCTAAATGAAATGTAACTCTCTTGGGAGAGCCTGTATGATTCATCTAATAAACAGTTAACATGTTAGTAGCAAGGGACGGCACATATAATACATTCTTGAACTCACCACGCTTCACTTTGATTGACACCCTCCCTTTTGCTGGAATCTGGGAATCATATCCCATGTGAATGTTAGGCCCCTTTGACAGTGAGAGGGTAGAGAAGGAATCTTTGGAATAAACCATGTGATTGGAAGCTCTAGAATCAATTATGTATGCAGTAGACTGTGTAAGGCTTTCTTTCAAAGCATGGCACCTTTCATCATCTTCTGTTTGTGGTTCTTCATCGGTATTCTTTTATCTTGGAGGAGCAATGTTATGCTACTTGAGAAGAGCTGACATTTCATCAAGTTGCTTCCTCATACAATGATCTTCAAGATAGTACCCCTTTTCACAATAGGGACATAACTTCTTTTCAAACTTCTTCTTCTTAGAGCCGGCGGCCCCTTCGGAAGTTTGTTGATTTTGTTTAGGCTTCGAATCAATTACTTTTGGCTCCTTCTTCTTTGATTTCCCATTTGCTTGCGCTTTGGAAGAGTCAATAACTAGGAGAGCTTGATCCTTGGAGGTCTTGATGAATTCCATTCGAATCAACTTGTCTTGATCCTTGATTAAGGACTTAGGAAAAGAATCTGATGAAGGAATTTTCCAATCAGGAAAGCTTTCTCACTTGGAATGCAATAGGAAACAAATATAGAATACTCAGAGCCTAGTTTGTTGAGTATGGAAAGGACATTTTGCTCATCCTTCTTCTCTATTCTGCACTATCTGCATTGAAGTACCAGAGACTTGGATTTAGTAAAGAATTGCTCAATAGTCTCGAAACTGCTAGGATGTAAAGATACCATCTCATTCTTCATAATGTGTTCCTGAAGCTCATCTTGTTTGTTAAAAAAGCTATCAAGATTCTCCTAGGATTCTCTAGGATTCCTCAAGCCTTCTAGGTGGAAGAGGAGATCTCTGGATATATGAGTGCATAAGTACTCGAATGCTTCATCACAATAGTTTGGAAACTTGTTCCTTTCAACTGGTTAATGGGGCCCAGCCTCCCATCCATGTATGATCCTGTGGTAGCCATGCTCATGTAATTCTAGCTGCATATCAATCTTCCAATCAAGATAATTGGAAGTTGTAAGGATCCAAGGTGTAAGAGATTGAGAAATCATAATTGCTCTGGTTGAAAGACTGCAAAACTTCACACAAGCTACGTAGCACGTGTAGTTTTTCACTGTAAAACACAAGAAAACATTTGAACTGTTAGAATCATGCTTTTCATTTCAACATGAACATGTTTTCAGGGTCCGTCATGCCCTCTCCACTTCTCTAAATAAATTCAAAGCTAGCAAATCATCATAGGGGACTTCTTTGGAAAGCCAACTACTTCTGATGTTCAATTGGGAGAAACAAGCATGAAACTTGCCTAAGAAGGCTCTGATACCATATTAGAATTTGAATGCCATTTAGATCTTCAAGCAGATAGTTCTAATAATGTTTGCAGTAAAAGGAGAATGAAGATACAAACTGAACAAAACAAACCAAACAGGAAACATATGAGTATTGCTCAGGAATTTATAGTATCATTCACAATAATAAATCCAGTGTTACAATAGTTTACAAATAGGAAGAATTTGAATCCATTAGGGATGAATTCGAATCTACCAACTATATCTGATTGTATCTAACTAACCATCTAACTCATGGTGTCTCAATCAATATTGGAGTCCAACATCAACTCCTAGATGTCCAACCAACTCAATCAATTAGTGATAGCTACTTAACTCAGTGCAACTGAGTGTGGTAGGTGGGAAAAGGCGCCTACTCCACATGCATCCATACATTAGCCATGCATAGCTAGTGCTAGCTAACATATTGTGAACTAACTGAAAGTATTTGGAGTCTAACTAAGAGTAATTGGTTCCAGCTCCACCTAAATGATGGAGGTTTGTGCCGGGACTCCCAGTTGCTCCTAAAGTGTAGGGATTTTTCTAGGAGGTGCCCAAACTGATGCATGAACATGCAGTAAGTGGTAGTTAACCTCTAGTAGTGTTCCCCACACTCTAGTAACTAGTATAGGTGGCCCCATTAGGCCAAGTGGACCCAATTAATTAATTAAGGTTCATAAGTTAGGCTAAATAATCTAATAGATAGTATGGTTAAGGGAGGATTAATAATCCTAATAAAGAGGGGGAAACCTTGCCTAAATCCAATATTACAATTTATGTCTTTTTATCATCCCTCAATGCTTTTAAACATGGAAATGACATTTTTGTATTTCCTTATCATGACAACTCTCAATTCAAAAAGCACCTTTAGCTCTTCTAAGCTATTCCACAAGTTATTCCTAGGAATTGTATGGAAAGATTTCATGACTTCCACAAAGCAGTTAAAGCAATTGGATTTATTATTACGACATTCTTCTACAATGACCCTAAGCATGATGAGTTGGTCTGTGGTTGAATGATTCCTTCTGAAACCCACTTGATCTTTATCCTGCTTACCTTCACTATCAAGCAATACACTGATTTTATTTTTCAAAATAACACCATATAGATTGGCTAAGATAGGACTAGTCATAATCATCTTATCATTAGAGGGGTTATTTGTATCCCCATTTTTAAAATTAGGAATAGTGAGGCTTTGATTCCATGGTTTAGGGAACCCTTGCTTGACATCTTGTTATAAGAGCTTGTGTATGCGCGGGATGAGGATAGAGCCTCCAATTTTTAATATTTTTGCATGATAACCTTCAATGTCCTTAGCTTTTCCATTTGTTAGGCTCTTAAATCCAAACTCAATGTCTTCTAATGAATAAAATTATTTCATTATGGGGAGGGTTTGAAGATTATCCATGACATGTGAAGACTCGTAAAGTATTTTAAGATAATAATTCCAGTCTTCCAAATTAATCTTAATATTTTCTTTAGTTTTTCTAGTTAGAATTTGCCTCTAGAATTTCTTAGGAACCACCTTAAAGAGGTCTAGAAGAGGTCTAGGAGATTCTCCTTGCTTATATGAATACAGTTCATTTTTCCCTTTTATTTAGGGCTTTGTATTTTTTTTTCCACTTTTAGAGACTCGTTAGTACCTTCTTTAATTTCTCTTATCGCATCTTTACAATCCTTATAGTACTAGGGGTTGGTTCTTTTGTTTCTCTTTTTACCTGAAACTTTGATAGAGAACTTGTTGATGGAAGATGATAGGTTTGTAGTAAAATTATGATAGAGGTGATCTATGTTGTTCATAATTTATAAGGGGAACAAATTATTTTTAAAATCATTTTGGAAAAGATCCACTTTATCTTTCTTGAATATTAAGTGCTTTTGGCTATGAGCATTTTCTTCAATGAGATTTCCTTGCAAGACAAAATTGAGAGTTACAATTAACAATTAAATGCCAATGATATGAGTCGGGCTCGTAATCATTCAAGATGTAAAAATACATTAGCGTTAATTTTGACACTATTGGTACTATTAAAAATATTCATAATTGCTTCGATAGTTATGCCGATAAGCTTATGTATCTTAGAATTTTGGAGTGGACTACCATCTATGATTTTCCGTCTACCGGTGAGAATGAGACAAGTATACTATCCAGATTCACTCTATGGACGTAGTCCAAAATTAAACAAGAACGAGACAAGTGTAGATTGATTCTATGGGTGTTGTCCAAAATTTATAATTAATAATTAAAAAAAAAGATAGCTTAATTAACATGTGACAAGTACGCTTAGTGATAGTTGTAAAAATTAAATTTAATCTTCAACTATTCGATTATTAGATACAACTACGAGCTTAACTCCATTAATTATTAGATACAACTATTAGCTTAACTCCAATGATTCTAGAACTGTTAGCTTAACTTCAACTCTAATCACAGTAACTATTAGATTCAACTATTAGCTTAATTTCAACTATTAGCTTAACTTCAACTCTAACCACTTAAGGCTTAGTCCAAGAGGATTTGGAGTCTAGGAGTCTAGCTAATGTCCAGTCATGTAAGAGTCTAACTCCTAATAAAATAGTTCGAACTCCTAATAAACTCTTCCAAACCCCTAATAAACTCCTCCTCCTCCATCTAGAAGTTGGGCATCTAATTAATTTACAAATTTCTTAGGCTTTCTATATAAATATTACTTAGGTTTAAAGGAGGTGATGGCAAAGTTCTTTGGAAGGTAACTTTATTGTTAAAAAATTATTAAGAAAATTTTCATTACAGCAATTGTTGTGAAATTTTGGCTCAAGTTATTTCTCTTCGTTTTAAGTTGTGATTTATAGATAGACATTATTTGTATTTGTTAATTGTATAGCCAATGATCTCAAAAATCAATCATTTTATTTATAAGTCTCTTGCAGTTGTAAAAAGGGCATTTTGTTTTTTAAAGGTTGCTTCAAATATTTGTAAATCTGGAAATCTCCATTAATGAGCTGTAAATTATTTGAAAAATCTACTTGAAGTTACATTATTACAATAATGGTTGTTTATAACATCAATCTCAGATTCGTTTTCGTCTTTATCAGAAGTTGGAACTCTCACCCCGCGTGGGATAAGCGTTCACCAAATCGCCCCGTTTTTCCGGCTGATTTTTGATTAAAATCAGTCAAATGTTTGCTGTGAAATTGTTTATTTCATTATTTGGGAATTCTACTAATCTTATTAGCTCTTTCTATATTAATTCGGGCATTTTAAAACTACCCAGATGATTAAAATTACGATTTAATTCCTCAAAAGTATGATTCACACCAAAATTGATCTGCCGGATTCCGGCGAGTCGGGGGCGATTTGGTGAACGCTTATCCTGCTCCCTCTCACCCAACGTAGGAGCAACGACATTTGTCAACGATCTCATTCATTCGATTTGTACTACTGAATTTATATTAAGGTTATTGTTAAGGTTGTTAATATGTAAGCTGTTGCAGATGCATTGAAGGAATGTTGTTGCGTATGCATTGATGCAGGGTGTATTGGCTATAGTTAGATTTAGCTATGAAAATATCTAATAGCCATCAATACACCACCCACAACATTCCATAACATCTGGCACAACGTCATCCACCCTTTAGTGGGGACGGAAATATGACCAGCCCCATATGCGAAATGGGGACGAGGACATCATGAAGACTTGAGGACGACTGATAGAACAAGCCAGAAGATGAATATTAAGATTAATATTTGAAGTTAGAAGATGAATATTAAGATTAATATTTGAAGTTAGAAGATGAATATTGGTCAGGTTCATTTATGGAGATGAAGATTAGTTCAGAAGATAAAGATTTGACGTCAGTTCCAATTGGGTAGGTTCTTTTCAATTGTTGAATATTATTGAGCCTCTTGCTCAATATGCATTGAATGTTGTGATAGTTTCCCTGCTTTCCATCTCATCTCAAGCAACTTCAGATCCATATTTAATAAATGGAAATGTTGCTCACCCTTTACCGTGAGAAAAGAATCCAAATATTTAACCATGAAGAGAACTATGACACCAATTAAGTAAATGTTTCAAACTTGAAAGAATTTATAGAATCCATAGAGCTAGAAGTAAAAGAATGCGCGATCTGGACAGGTGATGTGATAGAGGATCCATGGATTCGAAAGCCGATATGAGAGAATATGTAACACATATCCTGTTTGCTTAAGCCAAACGCATGAATGCACTCATGTCGTTGTAATCAAGCTGTATGTATTGACCACTCTGCTCTGTCTTAAGCATCCAGATGAGGGCTTAGATACTGAGTCCAACTGGTAGAAGGGTCACCAACACTCATAGACTATTTTCCGTGTGCCATGTGTTGAATCTCTTATTGCAGAAATCTCTGAGTGATTCACTTAAACCAATCGATTATTTTGTATATAACCTCAAAACAAAAACAAAATAATTCATTATCTGTCATTCGATTGATTGCATTGATAACAACGTCCATCTAGCCGAGAGAGGCTTCTAGATCTCTGTGGATGGAAGTGACAATATTGGAAACAATAGTATTTAATGATTCATCATCTCAAGCATGGGATCAATGTGTATTTATGTCACAAGACAAGGAGATAGGCGTCAATAGGAGTATGAATGAATGCCCATAAACTAAACCTAAATCGGTGATAGGCATTCAAAACCAATGTTGTTTGCTCCAGATGTGTATGATGAAGCTTAACCAACCGTCAATTCAACGTTGTTCAACTTCCAACGGCTCATGAGGCTCATAATTCGTCAGTAGCAGCATTAAAAGCATAGTTGTTGTGAACATATGATTGGTCTTTACTCTCTATTTTAAAATATAGAATGTAAAAGTTGATTGATAAATTTTTTTTTTTATAAAACTTTATCCGTAAGATTTTGATACATTTTTAAAGACCCAAAAACCTTTTTTTATTAAAACAAAACATACCTAAACAAACTTCTAAATTTTATCATTTTATTGAACTAATTATTTATTTACTTTTTTTTTTATGTTGTAGTGACATAATTTCAGCATATAGGCAACATTATCATGCTTATAATGCTTTCTTATAGGTCAATGTTTTGCATAAACTAAATGTCTTAATGACATCATCGCCTAAGAACTACTCTTTTAGAGGAAACATGACAAAAATTCCAACCAGGGGAATCTATAATCATTGTATATGAATATTTAAGTCGAAAGGAGTATATATTTTAGAATTTTGGGGTGGACCATCATCTATGCTTTCTTATTTATGGTCAAGAATGATACAAGGGTATTGTCGAGATTGATTCTATGGGGGTCTTCCAAAATTCATAATTAACAATTATAAAAAAATAAAAAATAATTCATGTGATAACTACACTTTGTGGTAGTTGGAAAAAATAAATAAAAAATAAAAAATACCCCATGTGATAACTCAACTTAATGGCATGGTAATGTGCTGTTTGTTTGAGAGTCAAACTCTTAATAAAGTCCTCTAAACTCCTAATAAATTCCTCCGAACTCATGTGATAGGTCCACTTAGTGGCATGGTAATGTATCTGGGAGCTGTTATATTAATTGCAATATCTTTATAGTAACTTTTAAATTAACCATTAGATATAATTATTAGGTTAACTCCAATGATGGTATAACTATGAACTTAACTTCATTTATAATCTTAACAATCACAATTTAAGTGGTTGTTATATTAGATTAACTCTTAGATACAAATAATTGACACATTCTCTATGAAAAAAATATTAATATTCTTGAGGAAAAAAACATTTTCAATGTGTCAAATATATACATCTCTACTTATTCCAAAACATATTAATCTTATTAATATGGTTGTTGCTAGTATTAGAGCATTAAAAATATTCCTTACAGTGTAGAAACAAAATATTAAAACAAAATAATTAATTATTTAATTATTTAATATAAAATAAAATAAAATAAATTTACTTAATAAAATGAAATTTTATAATTAAAATTATTGTAGTAAATTAATTAATTGATTTTGAAATTATAATAAAATTTGTATTTTTTTAATTAAAATAAACTGATAAAAAATATTCATTAATAAATTCAAAATTAATAATATTATATAAAACTGGGTTACACTTTGTTGCTAGTGATATATATATATATATATATAAAAGCTGGATATATCCATATATATATAGCTGTTACGTACACAATCCACGGAGTAGTACTGGCCTTGACTTGAATTTGGTGCGCCAGGACACGAATTATTGGACTCGACAGGGATAGAAAAGGCACGCGTGCCTTAAAACACGAGGCTTCATCGAATCTTACAATGTAACGTGGATTCTGATTGATTCCCAAAGTTATCGAATCGGGAAATCACCTGCTTCATTCCAATAATCATGGCTGTGGCTCCCTGTAGAGGTAGCCCGTTGGAATTTCCCCGACCTACTGTACTCCTATCTTGGAATTATTCCAGGACTGTCTTCATGCGTATCACAACGTTTTTTTATTAATCAGTGTGAGGTGACAGCCCTGATCTTGATTTGGTGAAAAAATGAAATTTGGTGAAAAAATGAACATAATATTATCGACTATTTACTTCCGTTGGGTATCATCAAGCTTAAATTAAGCAGAGCAATGGATGAATTTAGGTTAAGTACATATAAGGTTTTTGGGATTAAATCTCAATGAAATCCTTGGAGGCTACAATCTAGCAATGCCTATACGGCTGGGCGTGACAGATTATGTTGTAATTGCTGACAGTGTGATCTCTTTGCTTCTCGCTATAAAATTCCTAGTTCCCTTTCTCTAATCACGGCATGCTCAGAAAGTACTGGGGAGCATGTTTGAAGTTATTTTATGTCTCTTTTGTATTACTGCAGCCTCATTCTTATTTTATTGCCAATACTGGTTTTGATCTACTTGGCAGGTATTTGTATATATATTCTTCTAGGGCGATCTGCGTGGGTTTGTTGTTGCCAAATTTGCAGGCAAGGATTAGGTGTGAAAGGCCGGATTGCTTTCAGGGGTAGGGTTTTTTTTTTAAGAAGGTTACCTTGTTTATTTCTGTTTGAGAACTAGCGAAATCCTGAATTCTTTTGATAAAAAACTCTCTGAAATGGTTATAAAATCTGAGTGAGTAAGGTTGTAAGTTTAACAGTCCAAAATGATACAATCACCTCACTGCTTACTAATCTTTATGACTATCTTTTATTGATATCTTTCTAACATAGAGAAGCCCATTGTTTTATCACAGAATACTTGTATTAAAAGTTGAATGGAATAATCAGTAATCTTTATGACTATCTTTTATTGATGCTTTCTAACATAGATAAGCCCATTGTTTTATTACAGGGTACTTGTATTAAAAGTTGAATTGAATTATCAGTATTGGGGAGTTCTTTTGGTCTTATCATATTACTAGAGAGTGGGTAGTATGTTGAGCCTGGAAAAAGGAAGAAAACTCCCGCTCCTCTTGAAGGCATGGAGAAATAGAAGACGGGGGCAGGGAATTCATCATATGTCTTCCCTGCCTGCATTTGTGGCTATGAGGAAGAGAAATTCCATGTCAACAGGGCACCCCGCCCACTCAGCTGCCAGCTCGGACGATGACTGGGACGACAGCAAGCCATCTCCAATGCCTCCTCGCGGCCACCTTGTGGTCTACGTGGGGAAGGAGCGCAAACGTTTCGTGATTAAAACTGAGTACGTTAATCACCCTCTGTTCAAAATACTACTGGAGGAGGCTGAGAAAGAGTATGGATTCGAGAATGAAGGGCCTCTTGCATTGCCTTGTCAAGTAGCGTTTTTCAACAGGATCCTGTGGATGCTGCAGGGTCATGAGAATCAGAAATGTATACCTGGACTCCCTAATCAATCGTACTTATGCTCAGCTGTCTAAGGTGTTCTAATGCACTTACCAAAACTTTTGTTCTATCTGTAAATATTGAATACATGGGATCTAATTGTTGAAACCAAGTCATGTCCATTAATGTAAACAGCTCGTTTATTCTGCTCTTTGAGGGTTCAGACCTAAGAATTCAATCGATGCCCTGAGAACTGCTTTAATCCATAATAATAATTAGTATAGCTGTAAATAATATGTGAAATGTACATGATTGCAGATTGAAATAATGTTAAAATTGAGTTTTCATTTGTAGATTATACACAAAAGATCATAATATTTTTGTCAATAACAAAACATTTAATTTTTCCAACCTATTCTGATTCCTTGCACTTTGTATTCCTCTCCCACATGCATATACAATTGGGTATCTACTAAGTTCCACTTTAAACCAAATACAAAACTCGAAAGAAATTACATAAATTGCATATGTGTAGGCATTAATTTTGTAAATATATTTGCAATGCTCTAGGGAACAAAATTATAATCTCCTCAATATAAGTTCAAGACAATCACATCCAAATATGGATAGTATTTGGATAATTCCAGCTTCTTCTAAGAATGGAAATTTTGAATGTAAAAATTAAATGAGATAATGTTAACCTTGTTCCTATCAACCCATTACACCATATATCCATTAGGATAATAAGGAAAAGCACACATAAGTCCAAAGTTAATTGAGATCATTATAGTGATTGGTTAATATTTGTCTTAATAATCTACAACATCAACTCAAGCTTAGTAAGTTCTATAATTATTTAATATTGAATAGCCAATACTTTTTATTTCAATACATCTTACTTTGTCTCATTTATTGGCAGGATTGAAATAATACTAATGAGTTGGCACCATTTTCCCAAATAAGCTTGGAAGGAAAGAAGTTCTATATCCTTGCATTAAACTCTCAGATTAGAATTGCAATGGAAACAATACATAAGACTGACCCAAATGAAACTTATGATCCACTATGCCTGGCTTGGGCATGGCTATTACATTGTGTATCCCACAGAGATTTTAGAACCTCAATTTGGAAATATAGCTATCTCTTGCTCTAATATCACATTAAATACTCTAAAAGGTTCTATAGGGAGCTACATTCCTTGGAATAAGGATGGAATTGAACTATGTTAGTAGTGATTCAAATGGTATTGTTCTACCATCTGAGAATGTTGATTTACTGAATATTTGTAATTACATAACAACATAGTTGTACAATTTTTGTAGTCTGAGATTCATATTTAGAATCATTTTCAAGTTTGGGCACAAGTTGCCATTATACACTATTGTTGTAATGCATAAATACTGTTGTATCTTAAATATTGTAGGGCATAATTGACATGATTGATATTTTCTTAGTCTTTGTGTTAATTTTTTCCTTCATATACTAATATGTTTTTTTGTATATATCTCTTCAAGCAATATGAAAGAGTCTACAAATCTCACTTTGGAGTTCTAGGAAGAATATTGTTAGAAAACTCTTTGAAATTATGCAAGTAGAAGGAGGAAATGTGGAAATAAATGTTAAAGACCTGTGTGAAATTTTCCTCTTTCAATTTTGTGCATGGATGTACATGTAAAGAATTGTTTTGCTCAACATTTTAATACAAAAATATTTTCAAGTCCTCATGGCAGTGATGCAAGGGATAAAAAGATGCTTCCTCTTAGATAGTTTCTTTCTTTGAAAGTGTGGTTAATTCAGAGGTCCTCTGCAATTCCTATATCTTCTTGGTTCAAATAAGAAAATTGAATGTATAATCTCTAGTAACACGCCTTCAAGATGGATTATTTTATTCTAATAGGTCATAGAAACATAAGGATAATAATTTGACTCAATAGGTAATGAATTCATTTCATAAAACCACCATGTAAATGTTGGTTGCAATTTCCAATGTATTATATAGGCTGGATGCAAGTACAAAGACGTTCTCTAATTCGATAGATCCTTTAAGAACCATCTATATATTTACATAAATGAGTATGCAACATTCAACACAATCTATGGGTTAGAACTAGCAATTGTATTCTACAATTTGGATTTCGTTCTCCAGGCCGGGTGCATTTACCAATGGAATTTACAGGTTTTGGTTACAATACATACACCTTTCAATGCCACACAATTGTTTATAGGTTGAATGCAATCATAAAAATTATGGACACAATTACTAATCCACTGAATAGATGATTTTGACAATGAAAAATGCATCCACAATATTTATATACATATCAAGAATAAAAAATTGATTTGTTTTCTTATACACACAACAATTTCCAAATAATAAAGTCAGACATTCATAGAAAAGAGTATCTCCTTTTAAAATACACACCATAAACCAATACCAAACAAAGTATTTATATTTCTCTATGGTAACAAATATGTCTACAGGGGAATTTTACATTATCAGTACACAGGAATGAGCCTTTTCAAAGTCAATCTTGATAAAAAAAAGGGTTGATCCAAGCCCTTAGGTATGAGCCCACTCCATGAATTCCCATCCAATAATGACATTTTCAATTAATGCTTAGTCATATACTTTCTCATTCTTGATATTGAGAGACAGGTTCTTCTCTATTGCTTCTTTGATTTATAAAGCCTTAAAGAAGGTCATGGTATTCATATTTCCCATCTTACCACTTAAGGGGATAAAAAAGTTGGGAACCTATAGCACAACATGAATCATCCACTCTAATAAGGTGAGAGATTTTTGAAACCCATGCATACTTATCTTCATCGAAATGGATAAATTAGAGGCTTCAATACACATCATCAAATTCTTTTTAGATGGTCCATTTTTTGTTGTGATTCACTGCAACAATTTGACATAACATGTCAAAAACTCACGTTTTGTAGATATGATATAAAACATTCAAAAGAACCATAATCATATATTGATGATGGGATTAGAAGATGTCCCAGTTTGCCTAAGGAATTCTAGCAGTCTTTGAGGTAACCAAATGAGAAATTTTGTATTCAACAACTAAATAAAACCCTCTAATTATAAAATAAACAACTCCATGATTGGAATAATAAGAGTGTTGTGGAATAGGAAAGTGGAAAGATGAGAAGATGTAGTCATATTCATTTTTTTCATGCCTTCAATAGTCTATTTTACTTGTGAGCATTATTTCACATTGAGATCTAGGAGCTAAAGCAATATTCACAATCTAAGTTATTCACAAAATATGCAAGAGAACATCAAAAGAGAAAAAAATAACACACATAGATGGTGCCGATAATTGATATTTATATTAGTGTACATATTGTAGATGTGTATAATACATATTTATAATACAATGAGGAAAATTTTTGAGGCCTTGAAGTCTATCTGGATGCATACAAATGTCAGAAAATGATTTGACCCCTAAACCCCCATAGGTTGACCAATAGGCTCCCAAACCATACCAAACAGTCACGAATGCAAGTGTGAACATATATGGAGGCATGATGGATCATAGATACAGGCATGATAGGAGTGGGTGAAAACATGTGTGAGTGGGAGAGTCTCTAGGAGCCAATAAATTCCCAAGAAGACCACAAAACAACCATATTCACACACTAGCGCCCCTAGTCAAACATATTCCCCAAATTAAGGGATAAGGAGTGGTATATAATCAATGAGGGAACATAGGTTGTCAGTATGATCAAACTAAAGTGGCTCAACTGTCAGGATGATCAAAGTGGAGCATCTCAACTATGATTTAATGAGCCAGAAATCACCTAATAGACCAATATTGATCAATATAACCTAAGTAGGATCATATAACATAAGTACAAGACAAATGAAAATGGCTCCTATGTGTAAGACCAAGGTACTAAGGTAGATTAATGCTCTAACACCCCCCCTTAAGCCTAACTTAGTACAAATTATACCAAATGTTTATTGAGGCCTTGGAAACTAAGGTTCAAGTCACCTCTTACAACAAATTTTTATATCTGTCCATGTAAAACAAGGAAAGAGGCAAAACCTCATGGGGAAAATCCTCCCTTAAGAATGGGCATGACATGCATGATCAAAAATATCTTCAACAGATCCTCTTCTTCACTTGAATGAGCTGAGAGAACAAATTCTTGGTGATGGACTTGGTGAAGATGTTGTGGGTGCCAAGATCATGCATCAATGCATCATTGTGCTATAGACAAAGATCATGTGGAGAGGCCCTTTGATGGTCATCATTTGCTGTTGGAGGAGCATCATAAGAATGCATTTTTTTGCAATCATAATCTGATCTAGAAGCATAATCAATCATGGAAAATATATCTCTACAAACGTTTTCCCAAATAACATCAAAAGATTCAACAAAATCTGCCTCATGTTTAGCTGCCATATCATGAATAAAACCACGAATCTTCTTCTCAATTTGATGAAGCACATTCATAATTCAGTAAAAAATCTCACGAGTCTCTGAAATATCAGAATATATTTCATATATAGCATAAAATATCAAAGTTATGGTGTCTCCATGAGCGAATGGGTCCATAGTGGGAGAAGAGTGAGCAACTAGATCACACTGACAGTTGAGCGAGCTTGGAGGGTTTGGAGATTTGAAGCTTGAACCATGGGTGGTGAGATCAAGTCCAGAAATATGGAACAACAATCCCATGCATTCCAATGCCATGGTTTTCCAACCAACTAATGACATAAAAGACATAAAATCAACATACACAAGTGACATAGCATTGGAAACTAGGCAATTTTGAGATTTTCCAACTAGTGAACTTGAGGGTTATCGGGTCTTTTGGTCATGAAATGGTTGGGGAAATGAGTCTATGACTAATATAGGATGTATATAATCTTGTATATCACCTTCAGAATCAGAATGGGAAATATATGAATGGAGTGGAAAATATATTTCAGAAGCCACATCAAAAACTAGTGAAAAATGACTAGTTTCTGGAGGAAACTTTGGTGAACTGGTTGGGGTTTCTTCCAAGGAAGGGATGGAGGTTTTAGATCCTGATATATCAGAATGTGAATCAGAAATGTACACATATGAAATATATATACATGAAATTGGTTTCTCCCATGCACACAAAGCATGCGCATGCTTACCATCTCCTTGCTTGTGCTCCCATCTTCTTGCAAAATCTGGAACATCAATATTGTTCTCCTCAAGGAGATTGGTCATGATGTCCATATTATTTTTGAAGAAAGATATTTAGTAATGTGATCCTTTACAATAACCACATGTGGGTATCTCTCTCTTTTTCTTCATCCTCCTGGATCTCGAATCCTCATCAGTTGAACTTGGGATTTTTGTATCTAAATGCTTCTTCTCTTTATCTCTTTGTTGCTTCAAATCCTTGAATTTATTCTTGTATTTGGATTGGTTTGACACACCAGAAGAAAGGGATTGATCCTTGGTGGATTTGATTTTACCCATTTTCACTAACTTGTATTTCTCCCGAGTCAATGACTCTTGAAGTCAACTAGCACATGCATCCTCCAGTTTCTAGCTGTGAGCTTGCTTAAGTGGAATGTCAAAACAAACAAAGAATACTCAGGCCCTAGCATAGAAAATATATACAAGATAAGCTTATAACATTTCTTCTCTATGCCACACCGTTTTTAAATGAATCACCAACGCTTTGAACTTGGTGAATAAGTCTTGGATTGTCTCATAGTGAGCCGGACTCAATTAGATTAGCTCATTTTCAAGCTGATGACCTCTCATCTCATTATTCTTCCCAAATAGTGACTAAAGCTTGAGCCAAAATTCATTGGGTGTTCCAAGTATGTCTACATGGAAAAGAGGATCTCTCGAAGTGCTGAGACACAGCATATCAAATGCCTCATCAAGTTTGTTGAAGTACTTTTCTTTCTCCACAGCAGAGTTGGGCTCGGTCTCAGTCCCCATGGTGACTCTATACATGCCTTTCGACCTCAGCTGGATCACTATTTCGGAATTCCATTAAAAATAGTTGAATGAGGTTAGTAATACATTAGTTTTCTCCATTCTTCTTGCGCACTGTGTGACAGAAACATTGTTGTACCTGCAATGCAAACACTCAACTTTTCTGGAAAATGCCCTAAAAAACAACTCAAACACTCTTAGTTTTCATTTGCATCTCTACAAAGCTTTGATTCCATGTGAGAATCGCTTCACAGTGAGATCTAGGATCTACAGCAATATTCACAATCTAAGGTATTCACAAAATATGCAAGAGAATAGAAAAAGAGAACAAAATAACACACATAAATGGTGCAAATAACTGATATTTCTATTAGTGTACGTATTGTCTATGTGTATGGTACACATTTATAATACAATGGGGAAAATTCATGAGGCCTTGGAGGCCATCTGGATGCATACAAGTGTCATGTTAAGATTCTACCCCTAAATCCCCCTATGTTGACCAATAGGCTCCCAAACCATACCAAACAGTCATGAATGCAAGTGTGAACATATATGGAGGCATGATGGATCATAAATGTAGGAATTTTAGGCATGTGTGAACACATGTGTGAGTGGGAGAGTCTCTAGGAGCTAATAAATGCCCAAAAAGACCACAAAACAACCACATTTACACACTAGCACCCCTAGTCAAACATATTCCCCGAAATAAGGGATAAGGAGTGGTATGTAATCAATGAGGGCACCTAGGTTGTTAGGATGATCAAACTAGAGCGCCTCAAATATCAGGATGATAAAAGTGGAGCGTCTCAATTGTGAGTTAATGAGCCAAAAATCACCTAATAGACCAATGTTGATCAGTATAACCTAAGTAGGATCATATAACATAAGTACAAGACAAACGAAAATGCCTCCTATGTGTAAGACCAAGGTACTAAGGTAGATTAATTCTCTAACATGATCCATTGGACTGGCCATTGAAGTTGAGTCGACTACTAGGTTCAAACCAAAGGAAATGTTTTACTGGTTTTGAATATTCCATTGTAGAATTTTTCAATGTCATCCAAAAATTCCTACTAACAGGAATTAACTGAAAAACTATTTGGGTCATTCTTATTGTAGTATAAAAGCATCATGGTACATAGTACTAATTCAAAGCCAATATATCAACATGATCACCCACCTTTCTCTCTTTATTCTCCTTGTATATTTTTCTTTCTTTCTCCTTTTTTGGAATCCATTCCTAAGTAGTGTTTTTTTTAGTCAATCTCTTCCAACTCAATCAAATTATCAGCATCGCATATATTTTACACTAGTTTTATTAACATGATACAACTTTTTTTTCACTTGGGCAATTAACTAACAATCACAGATATAGAAATCCAATATTTGACATCAAAATAAGTATCATGAAAGTTAATAGACATGACAAGTTTCATGATCATTTTAGACTGCTTCAATCCATTACATAAAATAACTTTAAGAACAACAATATAATAGGTCCCAGGGTTGAAAAAGCACAGGAACATAATAAATGAAGTCACAAACAATGGTAAATATGAATTTTATGAATTGTCAAAGATGAATGGAAAAAACTTGAAATTCACACACTAGGTAGGATAACATATGATTTACTATTTGAAGAAATGGTTATGAAAAATGTTTGAATTGTAATCTATAAGTTATACAAAGTCAGAAACCAACTAATAGTAAAGACAATACAACTAATTATAAACTAGAGAAATTCATACAAAACAAAATACAGTTATCTAATCTAAGTGAATAAATGCATAATTGGCGAAATCGAGGGGCCCTCCCAATTAGCTTCATGTTGCTAAGAAACTTACATCAATAGAAACTACTCTTGTGAACACATAAATTTTCATAGAACATCATCTTAGTTCCTTTTATATTAATAAATCATATATTTAAAAGAGTTTAAGAAACATAGTATTGATTCATTCTATCAAGATTCAATCCTTCCTTTCTATCTAGACTTAGTTTATATGATTTTTCAAGGAATTCTGCAACCGGTGCAGACACCGCTTATTCTTCTACCCTGTAAGACACAAGTGTAGAACAAAATATCATAGCATCATATCCTTTCCCTAGATAATTAATTTGATCAACATGAAACCAAAATTATACCTCGGATCTAAGTCCTTTTGAATTCCTTCTTGCAAACTTCAGTACCTGCAAAAGAGATTAAAAGACAAAAGCACAAAGTGAGAGCATCATGACAAATCAATCATCTATGCTAGTGATCAAGGAGTCTAACAACATTTAAATGATATTAACACACATTAAATATGAGAAAGGGGAACACTTTTGTATTAATAATGAGAGAGTAAAGTTACAACCATAAATCCTTGATGTTGCTATCTTTATCCCCTACAACGGATCTACAATCCTTCACACTTACAACAATCTCTTCGCACATAAGCTCAGTCTATCTTGCCTCTAAACTAGATCTTAGTCCAACACCATAAGGGTGTTTTCTTTGGCCTCCTCTCACTCACTCCATGAAGGATTCATTTAAAGGCCAAGTATGATGAGATTCACTTGAGGAATGGATAGGAGGTGATCCCGACAGGTTAGGAAGGTGAATTCCACCTCTCCCTAGCTAGTAGGAACAAAATCCACATAAGATTTCGTAAGGAAGCTTCTAGAATGTTCTTTTCTTCATGTTTTGGCTTGATTGACGCTCTTGGATTCAAGTGAAGAAGTGCCAGATCCTTTTTCTTAACAAGGAGAAGCGTCGCCGGCGTCTACTGCAAAAATATAGGGAACAACCAATGCACTTTGCTCCATTGGACAAAGCATCGAGGACACTCTATTTGAACTAGGGAAAAAGCATCGACCTTCCTAGGGATGGAAGAATTTTGCCAAGGAAATCTCAGGCTTGGATTTCTGAAAGGCAAACATGAAACTGTGGGATTTTCAATTGCAACATAATGCCCCCCAAAGTATGAGGCTAGAAGGAAGTGATAGGTGAAGTAGTTTTCTAGACATCAATCCAGTATCCGAGGCAATAAGAGATGAGCTTTACAACTAACAAAATACCAATAACTGACTTGTCTGACTCAACCATGGTTGCATACCAATACATTGCAGATCCATGATAATGACCATGTCTTGGATACTAAGAATCCACTGTAGATCCATGAAAAAATGACATAGAGAGCGGAACATGGCTAAAAAACATACAAAGTAGATTCATGTTATCGGAACCCAGTATGGACATAGCCACCAAACATACAATGTGGATCCATGTCATTACTCCAAATAATCTTCCATCCCAACTTGAGGATAGGAAATTATATTGATGAAGCCTAACCACTCAGGGTCTTCATTCCAATCCCTAGTCGATACGATTCTAACCATGTGAATATGTATGGACGTCGAATATGGCAGAAACCACTTGATTAACAATCATTGATGTAAACTGTTAACAAGTGCAAGGTAGATCATCATTAATGTCAACGATTCCCAAGGTATCTCAATACATTCTCCCAACTATGAATAAATGTTTTGAAGTTGAACACTTGATAGAATCTTTCAATCAGAGGTTATTGATGAAAACCTACTATTGAAAGAGAGGAAACCTGCCATTGAAGCATGCAGGCTTCAAGTTACTTGACTAGGTTTGTAAGTCTAATTCCCATATCATGAGCTGAAGTCGATAGGAATAGACTCATCGAAGGAGGGCCATGATGTTTCCCCCATCATCGACACTAAACATGGAACAAAATGTGATTTTTATGTGATGAGACAACTATGAAACTGACTCAGACATGACCAACTTAGTAAGAAGGTAAAGTTACTGATGAGTTGAATTTTGGAAGAGACATCCTTTGAACAATTTATGGAACAACACATGACTTGGTAGCATTGATTTGACGAGACTGAAACTAGGTGTAATGCAAGTAATATGATGGAGCATTTTGTAAATTGACTCAAAGGAGTCAGGTGACTCACAAAAGTGGATCGACTCAGAGACAAGATGAATACCCAACTATTCAGATATGAAAACGCAGACAAGTGCCATGTTCAAAGGTGGACTGTAGACTTCCATAAATACAAATGAAAAACATTCCCATTTCCCTTAATTTACCCATCTTAAAGGATGAGTGCCTCTTTTTGTTTTTACGATTCCAAAGAGGGTAACAAACACTCATTGTAGCTCATCAAGCGATGAGTCCATTCTCACATATTTTACGAACCCGAGAAAGGAGGGGTTCATTCCAAGATAGGGTCTTTCACCGTTTGATTTTTTGAGTCCGATGAAAGTGAAATCAGTATCATTCATTTTTAGAGAGTCTAGACGAAGACACAAGGAGACTCCAAAAGGTCCTTCTTCATAAATATGCCTAATCGATACGAAAAAAGTGATAACCTACCACCGACTAGTCAATCGATCTGATAATTTTACAAGCATGAATGTAACAAGTTCGCTTGGAAATATTTTTGTGTTTTTAAGGGGATTGGAAAGAGCTTAAATATAATTCTGTGACAGGTTCTCTTTTTCATAATCCAGTTTTTACAAGTCTGAAAAGCAGCAAAAGTGGACTCCACACTCTTTTACTGGTTGTTTAACGAGAATGCGAAAAGTGTAAAAGACGCTCGGTACTTTTTCATTTCCACTCTAAGCTTAAAAAAGATGAAAAGAGCTTAAATCATAGTCACGAGCCATATAAATTTAACCTGGAATCTTAAAAGCACATTAAAGCCAACTCCATTAAAAACTATATAAAACAAATAATAAAACCCACTTTATTAAAATAAGTTTGGAGTTAAAAACAAAAAATAAAAATAATAAAAAGACCAAAATTGCTATAAATAGAAGGTAAATAGTAAAAAGTTTTTACCATTGTTACTTTACCATTTGGAGAGCTTGGAGTTGGAGTGAAAAGAGGAGAGATTCCCTTGGTGATTGTGGGAGCTTTGGTCCACCGTTTCTCAAATTTCTTGGAAGAGGCAAGTGCCACAACCATTTATTTCATTCCCACGGTAATTTTCTTTTGTTTTTTACCGAATATGGATGGTTTTTGGGGCATTATGGAATCCCAAAACATGCACTGGGGAAACATCATTTTTTTCTACCCATAAGCGTGACAAATCTTTGTCGCACTGGGACAAGTGCGCCGTAGGCGCTCTGTCCACAGCCGATAGGAACGACGTAACTTGATGCTCTGTCTGCAACTAGTAGAAGCGCCAGGCGCTCTGTCTGTGCACACAAAAGGCACCGCAGCTAGGGTTTTCTCAAAAAATTACCCCCTCCACCCATCCAAACCAATTTTTTTTCCCCTTCCATAAATATCAATTTTTTGATATTTTCTTTATCCATGAAGTGTATTTTAATGCATATTCTTGATGCCTTGCAGGTGCAAATGAACATCCACGCCATGGTAATATGGAAAGAGCGTGAGCATGAAACAACAGACTTTCAATTTGTTAGTGATCTGACCACTATAGAGGCCCTGCAGAACTATGGGCTGCTAAAATATTTCAGGGTGCCATGCATGAAGGCCTATATCCATCTTTTGGAGTATATTATTGACATGTGGGACCCCGAGAAACAACATTTTTTGGTAGGGACCCACACCCTAACTATAGAAATTGAGGGCATATAATTCTTGATTGGGTTGTCTCAGAGAGGAAGACAAGTGGTTCTATCTTTCCCACGAGGTGGTGAGTTTTCCCTAGATGATATGATCAAGAAATATTGTGCATTGGGGACGCATGCCCAATCTGGGAATCTTTCTATCTAGCATATAGTGGACCGTCCTTTGAGGATGGTGGTTTATACCATTGGGAAGGTTTCTGGGACTAGATCTTTCCACTTTACCACTAGGGCACATATGATGTATTCCCTAGAGTGTATGGAGCCTACAGTCTTCAACTGGTGTTAGGGCATGCTAGTCATCCTGAAGGATTAACTAAACAAGAGAAAGCCTGGGAAACTAAAACAGTTTGGCTATGGGGATTTGTAGTGTCTTTCATCTTGCATAGGGTGCCTCACATGAGACCCTAAGTGGATGTCAGTATAATAGATCCTGAGGATCCTAGGATACTCGGATGGGTTTATGTTATGGCCTATCATGGTGGCAGGGGTTCCAAAGTTGTCTATGGTTCAGCCATTTTTCACTCGTTAAGAGGCCAGCTGCTCATGATCGAGGATTATTCCTATGAGGGGGCAGACTTACACAAGGACCCAGAGCTTACACTGCCTAAGGGAGAGGAGTGGGATGAGAGAGGTAAGAAAGACACTATTCATCATGTTTTTAATTTCAATTTTATTTAATTTTTATTTTGTAATGCTGAGATAAGTAGAAATCATTAGAGGAAATTTCAACTCAAAATGGGCCTCCTAAAATGAACTAATAAAATAATAGTTAAAATAATAAAATAATATTTATTAATTTTGGAGGAAGAAAAGAAAAAAACTACTTTTTTGTTTGTATTTTTGACATATCTCCCCGTGTTTTTACTCAAATTTCGATCAGGAGAGCTCGTTGGATGCGGAATTAAATTCCACATCCAATGAGTACCCACTCGACATACTTTTGAAGGACCTCGCTACCCCATAAACAAGAAATACCTGAAAAAATGGAATGATGATGTCATCATTCCGTTTTTTCGGGTATTTCTTGTTTTTGGGGTAGCGGGGTCCGTCAAAAGTATGCCGAGTGGGTACTCGTTGGATGCAAAATTTAATTCTGCATACAACGAGCTCTCCTGATCGAAATTTGAGTAAAAACACAGGGAGATATGTCAAAAATACAAACAAAAAAACTAGTTTTTTTTATGATACCTATCCCCAAATTTATATTAAAAAAGTGTTTAAGACCTATACGGTATTTCAAATTTAAAGCAATTTCATTGGCTAACACATGATGACATGGAATTTGAATAAAAGTTAAAAGGCCCATTTTGAGTTGAAATTTCCTCTAATGTGGGTTCATTGCGTAGACATCAGACCTGTCCGTCCAGCTGAGATGTTGCGTATTAAGAGATGGGATGGATTTAGAGATATGGTGGCTTATTGATTTGAGGCAGATGAGGAGCTTGGATATCAGGAGGAGAACCTGCAGTGTTTAACTGTAGGGATTCGCGATGTTACCACTGCTGACCTACCCAGGTGCTACCAGCATCATACCATGGGAGTTTCAGGACGGTTCGCCATGCTACTCCGTAGATTAGATTGGGCCATTACATGCTATCATGAGCATCACCATGATGATGAATAGTCTACATAGACTTTCCACTTTTTTTTTGTATATGTATTCATACTGAAAGCTTCGAGGCTTCATATTTTTCCCTGTATATGTATATTTTGAACTATGATAGTCATGGACTCGGGGGCAATGAAAACTCAATGTTTTAGCCCATTTTGTATCTTAGCTTTACATTTTATATATATATATGAAAATAGTTATTTACAGATGTGTGTGCAGAAAATGTGATGTGTGAAATATACGCCTACTTATGAATTTACATGCATGTTTTTATGTTATAATGGATTTTTTAAATATGAGCAATATACCAATCTAATACATAATCAGCTAAGGAATTTGCAACAACATTCAAATGTATTAGAATATGTTGATACCTAACTTGCTCAAAAGACCTTTCTAAAATCATGAACCTTTGGAATGTTTGAAGGAGTAGAGGGTTCCGGATGGTGTAGACATAGTTTAGCTGTTGGACAACTAGTTCTAAATCTTGGTAAACCATAATCTCCCTTACATTGTTAGCTAGGGATTCCATCAACAATCCAATCACCGCATGATACTCTGTGAGGTTGTTGGTGGAGGGACCTTAACAAGCACCCCCCAACTCACCAAATCACCTGTAGGAGAGTACAGTACCCAAGCTGTCAATGCAAGATTTAACGTGTAACGATTAGCACCGTCCCCAAATCTAGTAAAAGTGGTCGTGTATCCATTAGACATAGGAAATACATAAGTAGGGTTTGTGAAACACATCTTAAATCACACAAAAAACCACACTTTCAAATCAAGACACACAACAATATATAAACAATATTTACAAAGAACCTATGCTAAATGACCTAGGCATAGTATCTTTTAAGGTAGAGCCCATTACGAGGCTTACCCAAAGATATCCCATCATAGTCTAGTAACTCATATGCACCCTTTTCCAAAACGCGACTGATAATGTAAGGCTTGTTCCACATAGATTTGAATTTCCCTTCCCCCAGCCTTTATCGTGCTTCTAGTCATAATTCAAGACCATATCTCCTTCATTGAAAGAGTGGGGGTGAACGATTCTTTCATTTTTGGATTTCATCCGCCGTTTGTGTGCCTCATTGTCACTTCCAAACCCTTCTACCGGAGAGAGTATGCGACTATGCTGCTATCTAATCTAGGAAATCTAGCCCCATGAACGTAATATAAAATGAAATGCATTGAACTAATACATAAACAATTGCATGAATATTACATACAATGGAAGCAAAATTCATTCCATTCAAGCATTTAACATGTTCATCATAATTCATTTAAGCAAATAGAAGTGCAAATATTTAAACACAAGAATACTTATATCGAAAGAAGCATGTCCCGCAACCAGCTATGTTGCTGCAATGTTCCACCCAACCATACATCCAACGTGCTCATCAATCTCTCAGCAACACTACCACCCTCGATCTGGGCATGATGCCCACAAGGAATAAGGAACACTAGTAGTCTCAAACATAGCCAAGGACATAACAAAACTTAGCCAAGCCAACACAGTTGGTTTTATCAGGATACAAAGGATCTGGAGAGGTTGACTACTAATCTAGTGAGTTCACCCATAGAGCTATGGACAACTGCACAGATCTATCATGGCTTCTAGAACATCCACACACCCAACACAAGGAAGCATCCCCTTCTCTGCTATAAATTCCCTCAGGAAATTCCTTCCTCCCTAGTGCTTTTCAGGGTGTTCAAAGAAGAAAACCAACCCCCTAGATCTATCTGTGAGGTTCCTTCACATACTAGGTTTATCAAGCTTGCCAGACCCCATTTCCAATCCCAATTTAGCTCATACCAAAGCACATATGTATACATAGCAAGATACACAGTTGTGAGTTGAGGAAAATAGTTTTGGCAACAAAACAAATTTCCAATATGGGTGAAAACAAACCCCTAACACCACTTCAATTCCTAGGGACATTTCAGCCCTAATGTGGTCAAAACAGACTCAACAACACTCAAGAAATCGTGGGTCTCTTCTCCCACTCACTGCGCAATGCAAAAATGGTTTTCCTCATCCAGGTAATGAGGATAAACAACAACAAATCCATCATACAAAGAGCCTAGCCATTGAGCTTTGTCCAATCGACTTCCCATACATGGGAAAAATCCAGAACCTACAAAAACGTGAATGGGAAAAATGGATTCTTCCCGAATCAAAATCCCATGTGAGGAAATCAACTGCTTATGTGCATGAAAAAAAATATGGCTGCCAGTGTGTGAGGATGAGTTGTGACTACCTCCTTGAGTGAAGAATGTGGCTCTCTTCCTCCACGTGAGGGTAATGGATGAGAGATCTCCCTTAAGAAAGTGTTTGGTCAAAGTATGACAGCCTTGCCAGAATTGATGGCTTCCAACAGTCACCTTTCCCCAAGGCAATAACTGCCCAACTACTCCTTGGAGAGTTAAGTGGTTGGTCGAAGAAGACAAGAAAGTAGTTGCCAACTCTTTTGGGTTCTTTTATTCACATTTGGATTTTTCCTTTTGGCCCAAGGTTTGAATATCCCCCCCACCTTATTCTTAGGAAATCATGACCCCATCTCATTATTTATTGCATTGACATAGCCGGTTGTGGGTTTTTTTTTAATTAAATTGCATATTTACATGATTTCCAAAAATTATAATGTGCCGGCTAGCACAAAATACCATCGGCATCGATTTTAATCACTGAACCTAAAACGATAAAGCAATGGTGGGTATTTTTCCTTTATCTCCACACCACGATTAAATACAATATAAACATCATATACATTTTTAATGCAAGCGGGGTCAAAAATGGGGTGTTACGTTCCCCTACCCCTTTAACAACACTGTCCTCGGTGCTTTACAAAATTGAACAAAAATGATACACTGGCACCGCCCTCAATGCTCCACATAATTGAACAAAAACGTATGTGCCAATCACATGGCATCCTCCAGCTCCCACATAGCCTCTTCAGGACCGTAGTGCTCCCATTTCACCTTTACCTTCCCTATGGCTCGGTTCTAGAGCATTGTGACCTTCATGTCGAGGATTCACATTGGCTCGATTTGGAACTCTCCCTCGGGTTCCACCTGAATCACATCCCAATTTATTACATGGTTAGGATCATGTACATATTTCTTAAGCAAAGAAACATGAAAAAAATTATGAGCTCTAGTGCTAGCAGGAAATGCAAGTCTATATGCAACTGGCCCTATTCTTTCGAGCACTTCACATGACCCACAATATCTGGGTGACAGCTTGGCACAACTTCCAAGCTTCAAGGAAATCTTCTTTTCCCTCACTCTGAGGTAAACATGATCCCCGACACTAAACTCTCTGTTCACCCTATGCTTATCTGCATAGCTTTTCTGTCTGTCCAGGGCTGCTTTCATATTCTGCCTGATCTTTACAACCTCCTGCTCCATCTCCTTGAGCAATTATGGACTAAGCGCAACCGTGTTCACTGGATTATCCCAAGTCACTGGTGTCCTACACCTCATGCCGTACAAAGCTTCATATGGACTCATCCACAAGGATGCTTGTTGTTCATTGTTATATGCAAATTCTACCAAGTGTAGATAATCTTCCCACTTGGTTGGTTTATCAATCACATACATGTGAAGCATGTTTTCAAGCACTTGATTCACTCTCTCTGTCTACCCATCAGTCTGAGGATGGTAGGAAGTGTTGAAGTTTAGCTTTGTACCCAAATGTGCAAACAACCCCTTCAAAAAATTGGAAGTGAGCTTGACATCTCTGTCAGAGACTATTTCCTTAGGCAATCCATGCAATTTGAAAATATCCTTCATGAATATTTTTGCAGGGATATCAATCTTATGTGTAGAGTTAACTAGTATAAAATGTGTTGCCTTTGTCAACTTGTCAACCACAACCATGATGGAATCATGTTGTCTCCAATTCTTTGGAAATCCTATAATAAAATCCATGGAAATAGCTTCCCATTTCCATTTTGGAACTGGAAAAGGCTGCAACAAACCTGCTGGGGGTTGATGCTCAACCTTCAGCTGCTGACATTTCATTCACCTTGAAATATATTCAACCATGTCCTTTTTCATTCCTGGCCAAAAGTACTGCTTTCTAGCTGTAGCAATTGTCTTTTGATATCTTGGGTGACCAGAATATGGATCTTGATGGATCTCATCCATAACAACCCTTCTCAAATATGCTACATTCGGAATATAAATTATGTTCTTATAAGTAAAAAGTCCATCTTCTTCCAATTTATATCCTTCATACTTCTTTTCAAGGATTTGCTCCTGCAATTTGTCTTTTACCTGCTCATACAATTCATCTCCAGTAGTATGACTAACAATATACTGCCTCAACTCCGATTGGCAAATACTAATAGATGCCGCATGCAATTCCTGCACCTTCCTGCTGAGTGCATCAACTACCTTATTCTCTTTCCCCTTTATGTGCTTGATTTCAAAATCAAATTCACATAAATACTCCAACCATCTAGCTTTTCTGGCATTTAGAGTATGTTGATCAAACAAATACTTCAGACCACAATGGTCTGTCCTTAGCTCAAATCTTCTTCCCATCAAATAATGCCTCCACATCTTAAGAGCATGTACTATGACTGCAAGTTCTATATCATGAGTGGAATAGTTTTTCTCATGTTCCTTCAACTTTCTTGTTTCATAACATATCACGTGGTTGTCTTGCATAAGGAATCCTCCAAGCCCTTGACCATATGCATTGGTGCACACCACAAAATCCTTTTTCTGGGTCTGCAATCTTCAATACCGAGGCACATGTGAGAATATTATTCAACTGCTGGAAGCTTTCTTCACACCTCAGTGTCCATTCAAACTTTATTCCCTTCTTTTGCAAAGAAGTGACTAGATGTGCAACCTTGGAGAATCCCTCAATGATCTCCTATAGTATCCTGCAAGTCCCATAAAAGATCTTACATCTGTTACATTTCTTGGAGTAGGACAATTCATAATGGCATCAATCTTCTCAGGGTCTATAGATATACCCTCATTTGAGATAATGTGACCCAAATAATGAATCCTATCTCTATAAAAGTAACACTTGCTCGACTTTGCATATAGATGATGGTCCCTGAGCAATTGCAATGTCAATCTCAGATGTTCTTCATGCTATTCCTTATTCTTAGAATAAATAAGAATGTCATCAAGGAAAACAAGAACAAACTTGTCCAAATACCTGCTAAAAACACTATTCATAAGGAACATAAATGTAGCTAGTGCATTTGTGAGACAAAATGGTACCACCTTCATCCTTGATTCTCACGTAACCTCAAGTCAATCTTGGAAAATACCTTTGCTCCTCTCATTTGATCAAAGAGGTCATCAATCCTATGCAAAGGATATTTGTTCTTCACAGTGACTTTGTTCAGATGTCTGTAATCAATATAGAACCTGAGCGTACTATCTTCTTCTTTACAAACAGAACTAGTGCTCCCCAAGGAGACACACTCGACCTGACATTAGAGGAAATTTGAGGTCTAAAATGGGCCTCCTAAGGAAAATGATAAAATAATACTTAAAATAATAAAATAATAGTTATTAATTTTGGAGGAAGAATGAAAAAAAGTATTTGTTTTGTTTGTATTTTCGACATATCTCCCTTTGTTTTTACTCAAATTCTGAGCGGGAGAGCTCATTGGATGTGGAATTTAATTCCACATCCAACGCGTACCCACACTGCATACTTTTTACGGACCCCACTACCCCCAAAACAAGAAATGCCTAAAAAAACATGATGATGACATCATCATCACGTTTTTTCAGGTATTTCTTATCTTTGGGGTAGCCCAGTCCGTCAAAAGTATGTAGTGTGGGTATTCATTGGATGTGGAATTAAATTCAGCATCCAACGAGCTCTCTTGCATGAAATTTGAGTAAAAACACAGGAAGATATGTCGAAAATACGAACACAAAAAGTAGTTTTCTTTTATGACAAATATGTCAATTCAACCAATATGGTTGACTCATTTGATTGAAATTCTATTGGTTCTTGAATTCCAACTCACAAAATTTATTGTTGGCCCGTTTTCTTATAAGTCCCATTTTAGACCCCAAATTTCCTCTAATGTATAGTTATTCTCCAACAACTCTTGCAGTTGCATCTTTAGTTCTATCATTTTCGGTGTACTCATTTTGCAGGGTGTCTTGGACACTGGTGCTGCTCCTGGCACAAGATCAATTGTGAAATCAATGTCTCTCTTTGGAGGAATCCCTAGAATCTCATCAGGAAACACATCCCTAAATTCTTGATACACATGAAAGTACTCCAAAATATGAGTTGCATACAACTGGAAACCTTCCCTACAGAACTTCTACAACTACATTGCTGAAATATGCCTTACAAAAATCACCTTTGGAATGCCTCTTACAACTCTTAGGTTTCCTTCTTCATCTATGCATTCAAAATTCTTATTATAACAGTCAATATTTACCCCGTGAGCTTCTAACCAATCCATTCCAATGAGAACATCAATATAGGAACCAAGTGGTAGAACATTCAAATCTATACAAGTGACCAATCCATTCTTAACCAATGGACAGTTCTCTGCCACTTGACTAACCTTTCTCTTAGTTCCAGTGGCTAGCTGAACTAACCAAGATTTGCTATGCTTTACTTTCTTAAAATCACAAATCTGTACTACTATAGGGGTAATGTAACTGTGATTAGAACCAGGGTCAGTCAAAATAGAAATAGATTTCTCAACAATCTTACCACTTCAACCACAGTTGATTGGTGATATGCTTGGCAGTCCTCTAGTGCTGCATAAATCCTAGGGACAACCCTTGCTACTTGACCCACTGTTTTTGCATCTTGAATGTTGTAAGTTTCCCTTGCATTCTCATTCTCAAGTGGATGATTATTGCACATGTGGGGTCCTCTACATTTCCAACATTGGAGTGGTTCTCTGTTCTACTGTGGATCTCTTAGATTTTCTCCCACCACTCCAGCTAGCTTACTCATAGCTTGGGATGGCTGCTTCTGCTGATTCCTAAAGTTAGAAGGTTTGAAACTTTTCTTCCTTTTGCCATACTTCTCATTCTTCTTGTCCTTCCATGTCTTATGATAATCAGGTTTGCCTTTGCTTTTCTCATAGCAAAAATTATCTTTCCTTACCACTTCTTCCAGAGTTCTAGGTTCACAAAAATCAATTCTGTATTTGTAAGATTGAGGAAATCCATTCACGAAACGCTGGATCTTCACTTTTTCATCTTTGATGTATCTGACATACCTCAAAATTTGTAGTAACTTGTTTGCATACTCTGCCATGGTCTGTTGTCCCAATATCAGCTCATGGAACTCTTTAATCTTATCATCATAGTACCTATCAAAGAGGTACTTCTACTTGAAATACTTCTAGAACTACTTCCACACAATTTTCCTTTCATTAATGGGTGAATCCACAGACCTGGGTAACACTTTTTGGCAAGCGCATCTTGCCAAAAACAAAAAAACGTACCTCGGTCGAGGGCTTGTTAAACCCTCGACCGAGGTATTAACACCTCGACCGAGGTTTTATAAAGCCCTCGACTGAGGTTTTTTTCAGCCCTCGGTCGAGGTATTTATTAACCCTCGACCGAGGTATTGAAACCTCGACCGAGGGTTAATAAATACCTCGACCGAGGTATGGACCTCGGTCGAGGTACATACCTCGACCGAGGTATATTTTTCAAAAAAAATTATAAAAAGGGGCCGCGGGGCCCCCAATTGTCATTTTCAATCGCTCGACCAAGAGACAGAGCTCAACCGAGGAACAGTGAACTCGACCGAGGAACAACGACCGTCGCCCGAAAGCAACCCAACCTCGTCACAATGTCGGAGCAAAGAGGTAACAATTTAAATTGTTTTTCAATTTAAATGGAATTAAATTTTTTTTTTTTATAAATTTATAAAATTTGGTAAATGTATGTTTTTATAATTTTGTTTTCAAATTTAGTAAATTTATGTTTTTATAATTTTCATGTTTAAAATGTATACCGACAAGCAGAAATGCTGCCGGATTTTTGAAAATTTGTAGTTAAATTGAATTTTTTTGTTAATTTGTTATATATATATATATAAATTATGTCAACCGGTATGGTTTATGCTACTGGTTTATTTTTGAAATGTGTCTCGGGCAAGCCGAAATGCTGCCCGATTTTTTTCAATCCTCCGTGAATTCATGGAGGATTGAAAAAA
>LPNX010348029.1:0-29696 GCA_001517045.1 Pseudotsuga menziesii
GTCAACTAAAAAGACATAGCTTGACATTGCCGTCGCTATAGCGACGTAGCTCCGTGGATACAGCGACGTTGAAGGAGGAAGCCGTCGATATAGCGACGGCGAAGATTACCAACGTCGATACAGCGACGAGTAAGCGTCGATACAGTGACAGCACGTTCATTTTGCTTCCGATTTCACACCAAAAAGTATGAAACGTGGAAAACCTCCGTGGAAAAACCCGCGCTTTTGTATTAGTGTGAGACCCTCTAGATAGGATTTGGAACAACAAACACGGACAATAAAAAATGCCACAAGATTACAGCCTGCCATTCGTGTAAATCAAAATCTTTACTGGTTTCAATCTCATAAAAGTTGCATTCTACATGTTCAAGGCATATATCCATTACTTTTAATGCATAATATGCTCATAAATTCTTTTTATACCACCAAAAATGTGGTTCAAGAATGAAAGGATCCATTTTAAGGCTTCAATCTATCTCAATCATGGAGAGAAAGCTGAAACAAGGGCATGTGAGTAGCAAGTTGTCTGCTCTCTTCATGTGTGTCATAATTGTCGCCGCCTTATTGTGTGAATGTAGGAAACTGTCATTCCCATTTATTGAAAACCAACATAGATCCATCTTAAAAAGGATCTACCAAGTGAGAAAAGGATCAAATTTCTCTAAGTGCAAACCCATTTTATAGAGTGGAAATGTTGAAGAAATGTGAATTAAATGTTATGGTTTAATTTGTAGTCTTATATACATGGTTCTAAAAATTATTTTAAATCTAAATTGAGTTGAAATGTTATTTTCTATAACATTTTATTATTTTCTATAAGGAACACATGTTAGCTTTAGAATGGGCATAGAAGGACTTACACATATCCCCCTAGTGGTTTGTATAATGCACCTCCTCGATCCAACAAGTTATGGGTCAGTCCATAATTTGGCCTTTGTATTTTTTGAAAGGGAAGTGTAGGATGAAGCCTGAGATCACACCTGATGTAAAGGAAAGTCGACATAATTCTATCTCATATCTCCAGTGGTGCTTCCATATTTATATGGAAGTAGTATGTCTTGCAGATCGATGAAAGATCCCCTTGAGGATTCGAATCATAGAGATCTGAAGAAACCCATCTCCACTTTTTGTTTTACATTTAGCGATGGGGTATCTCAATGATGAGTTGGATGTGTTTAGACTAGTAGAGAAGAAGGAGGATCCCTGCAAGATTACAGTCGGTTGTCCCCATAAACTGGACCTTTCCTGCAATCTTTTTCATCTTATCTTCTAGTTTCCCCTCTTTATCATCAAAGTAGGTGATTAGCTTGTTAAATAATTATTGTTTAGCTATTTATGTTGATTAGCCTATCAAATTTAGCAAAGGTGCTAAATTGATAAATATGTGATTGCTTGGTCAAACATAAACATTTCATTTATTAAAAGGATAACTATTTTCTATTGTTATTGGGCTTGGTGACAAAGGTGGACGGCATAACATTATTATTTTCTAGCCGAGTAATAGCACCACATCACTTACATATATTTTTTCTTCATTAAGATGAATAGAAAGAGTATCTCGCTCTATGCTTTCTATGTTTTACTTCATAATGTGTAACTGGATTTCAAGGAAATCCTAGACCCTTGTTATTTTATTTCAATACATTTGACAATTTATTTTGAGCCGCTAGGGTCTCTACTCCAGGTTCAGGTCAGAATCGTTGTATTATTAAGAATGGTTGTGATGCTGCTAGTGGATTTTGAAAACTATACAATTGTAATTTTGAAAGTAAAGAACAATTAATTAGGTACTTGTGGTTGCATAAAATAGATAAATGAGTTACCTAATAGTTAGTAGACAATATCTCAACAGTATTTTATTCACTTTTTTGCTCATAAAGTAGAGAAGCCATTGAAAAGATTCAAGAGGAAGGATTTCAAAACAATTTTGATATTTTTTGTAAACACTATGGCATTGACGTAAGAATATGTTGACAAGGGGAAAAATCCTTTTAACACTAGTGAAACACATGGATTATATTTCCTAATGAATAGCGTCACCGAAATAGGATCACAAGTGGTGGCTCCTCATAGGCCCATGACAGACGGTGAAGGATTGAGAGGAACTTCTTCCTTAAAAAATGCATTCGGGAGTAATAATAATAATAATATTAAAGCCAACAAAAAATACACAAAAAAATAAATCAAATTTAAACTAATAAAACATTATATTAATGAGCCACTGTCAATATGAAAATGGTATGATATATTGAGATATTTTTATTATTAATGATTCAACTTAAAGTAAGTGATTCCATTTTTTTGTTGGATGGGGTACCCTTCACTTGCAGGGTTTTCCTTTGGATAAGAAACCATGAACCAAGGGCATCTAAGCCACCAAAATCACCTAGAGATCGTACCCATCCTGGACCGCACCAAGCATTAACATGGTTGGATTTTTGGTATCTGCAGGGTTTCGAACTAATGACCTTTCAGCTTAGGAGTGTCTTTAACACCTTCCACCAACTCTTCTACATATTGAGAATGAAGTAAATGATTACATTAAATATTAAACTTTTGTTAGTTATATTATAAATAGAGCAGCCACATTCCACTCACGTGTAGGCATTTTCTCTCATGCACGCACATAGCTGATTTTCCTCACATAGGAATTCCATTCTGGAGGAGCAATTTGTTTTTACCATTCACGTTTTTGCAGATTTCTGGAGTTTTCCCATGTTTGGGAAGTTGATTGGGAAATGATTAGTGGATGGGATTCTTCCTTTCTTTTTTCGTTGTTGTTTCGCATCACCCGGTTGGGGAAAATCCGTTGTATTCATTTCGCAGCAAGTGGGAGAAGAGACCCATGATTTTATTGGGTGTTGTTGAGTCCTTTTTGTCCATGTTAGAGCCAAAAAATCCCTGGAAATAGAATTGGATGTTAGGGGGTTGTTTTCACCCATCTTGGAAGTTCATTTTGTTGCCAAACGTTGTTTTGCTTAACCCAGAATTGTGTATCTTGCTGTGTATGTATCTGTGCTTTGGTTTGAACTAAATTGGGAGTGGGAATGGGATCTAACCATCTTGATCAACCTAGTGTGTGAATTATGAACCTCATAGATAGATCTAGGGAGCTGGTTTTCTTCTTTGCACACCCTGCATAGCACTGGAGAGGAAGGCATTTCCTGAGGGACTGTGTAGCAGAGAAGGGGGTGATTCCTTGTGTTGGGTGTGTAGATGTTCTAGAAGCCAAGATAGATCTGGTGTAGGTGTCCATAGATATGTAGTTGAGATCAATAGCTTAGCAGTCATCCTTTCCATCTCCTTTGTATCTTGATAAACCCAATTGTGTTGGCTTGGCTGAATTTTGTGGTATCCTTGGCTATGTGTGAGCCTACTAGTGTTCCTTATTCCTTATGGGAATCATGCCTAGATCGGGGGTGACACTGCTACTGAGATATTGATGAGCACATTGGCCTATGATTGGGTGGAATGTTGCAGTGAAATAGCTGGTTGCGGGATGAGCAGGCTTCATAAGATAAGTATCTCTGTGTTAATCTATGTATTTGTATGTGTTTATGAATTAAATGAACAGGTTAAATGCTTGAATGGAAATGGTTTCGATTCCACTATATGTTAACGGTTTATGCACTTTTGTATGTTTTTACTTCAATGCATTTATATTACATTCATGGTTCCAGATTGCCCGGATTGTTAGTAGCATAGTTGCGTCCTCTCTCCGGTAGAGGGGTGGGGACATGACAATGGTGGATTGTCTTGTCCTAGGTCTTCATCTGCATCTAATTGGTCATCCGAAACAAGAACATGCCATTCTTTTGGCTAATCTTGGATGATATCCTCAACTTCTTCTTTGGTAAACAAAAATTGTGTCGCCAACCATTGGTGTTGCGAGTTTTGGCGTGGTAATAGAAAAATATGATGCAGGTCGATCACAAACTTGATAATTTTTTGAAACTGCTAAATGGTTTCATCCGTAAGTCTCGCCTACTTCTTCACCTTATGTCGAAAGGCCTCTCCATGCATAAAAAATTGTAAGTTGTTATCTCATTGTTTGTCCTTCCTATCCTTATCGAACCATAGATTCTGGTATCAAGTTCCTCTACAACGTACTAGCAGGTATACCCCTTAGTAGTTTGGTGGTTCCACCCATGTGACATGTTTGTGCCAGAAATTGTTTCCAAGGCTAAAGAAACAAGCCAACACAATCTCAAATAAAACTTAATAAAGTAAACTAAGTTTAGGGTTTCTAAAATGTTTTATTGGTTGTAAATTTGGTGACCAACAGGGAATACACTCATGAGCTAAACAAGAACTAAATCATAAGTAAGTAAAGACAAATATGCATAATATATTCACCAATATCCAACAGAACACAATATTGAATTTCATTCATAAAAGATAAGCATCACCAGCATACAAACATAGACCAACAATGAATTTATCAGTTAAGCAACTAAACAAGTCAGAAATGAAGCCAAGACATGTACTGAAGGGTGTAAACGATCATATATTTCATAATTTGTCATCAAATACATATAAGAGTTATGATACTTAGCTCACAAATAAGTCCAAAATACCTCCTGAAGTCCTCCAAAAATCGAACCCCCATTCTGTCTTTCTCATCTATCTAAATAGTATTCCTCAACAAAAATCAGTTAGGGTTAAAACCCCAACTTCCTTCAGCTAACTACTCGATGAGATAAAGTTAAATTACAATTTACAAAATATGATATTTTTCAACTGTAAGTGATTTAGAAATTTTGACCATTCTAGGATGTTCTGCAGAACCAATATTACACTCCACCACATTCTCTTCTGATGACTGAACAACAGGCTTTGAAGGTGTATCATCCTTTGTAAATATTCTTTCGAGAGGTACCAAACCTTTTGGGATGAAGTTGCTCTTTAATTCAATAATTTTATGACCTGTTATCTCATCTTCAACAATCTCATCCAGCTGCCCCTCTTCTTCATCCTCATCCTGATCAATCAAGGAATTTGAAAACTCATCTATAAGTTCAAGGAACCTTTTAATCTCAGTGTCATCTTCGAACACTTTCCACTGCTTTACATTATCAGGTACAGAAGGTCTGTACCTCACCTCAATTGGATACCTCAACTGGGTGGTCTTAGGAATTATGAAGTGTGTGGCAGCCAAGGCCAATGAATCTGCAGTCTGATTATAATCCCTTGGAATATAGGTAATATTAAAAGCTACAAAATAGTTTTCAAGCATGTCCCATACCTCATTCCGATAAAGCTTCAGCAAACCCTGCTTTACTTGATAGTTGCTCTTCACCTGCTGAACAACTAATTCGGAGTCACCAAATGCAGCAATATGTTGAATGCCCAAATCTTTAGCAGCTTTTAATCCCAATAATAGAGCCTCATACTCAACAGTATTGTTTGTAGTAACAAACTCCAACTTATACATAAGCTTTACTGTTTCACCTCCAGGAGATATGAGAAGAACCCCTGCACCTGCACCTTCCTTACAAGAGGAACCATCAAAATATAATTGCCACAGCTCATCCTCTTCTTCTCTGCTGTGTTTTACTGGTTGTTCCTTTTCAACTTGCAACAATCTAGAGGTATTGTCTTCGTCACTGAAATGCAACATGCAAGTTCCCAGGTCTTTGTCAACAGCATATAGTGGGTGGTTGGTTGGGTTTTTATCATCTATCACAATGTAAGCAAACTGCAGCTCTCTGTACAACCTTCTGTTTTCTCCACCAAACACAGGAATGGTAGCATAAGAGAGGTCCATTTGTAAGGTCCCTCCAACCTTCTTTTCCCATGACCTAGAAAGAAGTAAGCCAAACTTTGGTGTAATGTCAGCTACCACAACATCCATTATCACACTTTTCATGGGAAACTGAGCCAGGTTGACAACCATGTCTTTTATTACTCCTAAACACTTCACTGCTCAAGAATCAAAGGCATACAAATCATGATATGGTTTGGTAATACTCAGGCCCAAAGCTTCCATAACAGCCTTTGGCATCAAATTGTGGGATTCTCCTTAATCTAACAAACAATTGTGTATCATTTGTTCATGGACTATCAAAGTGATATAGAATGGAGGTGAGGCTCCTGCTTCATTTTCAGTCTTCTCAGCCAAGGCTGATCCAATGGAAATCTTAGGACTCTACTCTTGCAAATTAACTGTGTCAAAGACAGGAGGATTGCTTGTTGGATTAATCATTTTAAGGACTGATTCCTTATATGAGGGATTTATTATCAGTTCAGTTAAAGGTACAGGAATATTTAACTTGCCTAATTCATTCTCTAAACTAAAATACTGGACAGTCTTATTTACCTCTTCAACCTCTGTAGTCTTCTTTGGTTTTTCTATAGCTTGTTTTTTCTCTGTCACAGGATCAAATGCTTTTTTAGCAGGAACAATTGCTTTCTTCTTCGGGGCTTGTACCACCTGTTTTGGACCTGATCTCAGGTTCACAGTTTTCGTAAGCTCATTTTGACAAACAACAGTAGTTACAGCAGTCGTTTCCAGACCTATATCATCCTCTGTCTCAAACATGTCAGCATCATAATATTCTGAATTTAGAAATTCTTCCTCAGTAACAAAACCCGCAGACAATCCTTCTCCAAAATGATTCATATCTTGGTTAGTCTCTTCAAAGAGCAGCTCTTCATCAATTTCCTCTTCATCAGCCACATTGTTCTGAAGAGGTGGTGGCACTCTTTGGTCCTCATTTTCTCTCCTTTCTCGCTGGATATCATTATTCCTTTGTTCTTTGGGCATGAAACGGGGAGAAAATTGCCTTCTGAACTGATTTTGATTATTAGGATTTCGTTCACCTTCTGGAGCAGGCTTGTTGGAATTTTTTTCAAGCTCTAATTTATTCAATTTTGCAGTCAAAATTTTCACCAACTTATCCATTTCATCAATCTTCCCTTCAGCAAAATGAGAAGCTGAACCTCCAGGAGCTGCTTCCCTTTTCCCTTTCCTTTCATACAGCTGCTGATCTATTTCCTTCTTCAGTCTATTTGAAGCCAGTATGTTAGACTCTACCTCCAAGGCTGCATCCTGCATATTCAGCAAAGAGATAGGCCTCCTCTCCCTCAGTAACAAAGAGAATTCGTGATCAAAATCATTTGCATATGTCAGTTTAGCTGATGTTTCTGTAGGATTTATCTCAGCAGGAATTCTACTGTACATCTTGTTGAACCTCTTTGAAAAATCTGCAATTGTTTCATCTTTTTTCCTCCTAAGAGCTCCAAATTCAGTTATGTAGTAGGTGTGTTCTTTGGTATCAACCCATTGTCTCATGAAGAGATCAAGGATTTCTTCAATAATAGTGATGGAGTTAGCAGGTAACTCTCTGAACCACTTCCTCACATCTCCATCAAGGCTCTGAACAAACATTCTCATCCAAACATCCTTAGCCTCAATGTTTTGATTGTCAGCATAACTAAGGAAAACTTCCCAATGTTCCTCAGTAGTGGTTTCCCCTTGTCCATTGAACCTAGGAAGATATTTCTGATAGTCACCCCCAAGCAGTGCATTTAAAGGGTGAGGCAGAACCAATGGTGCATATCTGGCTGCAACCATTTGGTCCATCATGTCTATGGGCTGATTTTGGGCTGCCATTTTTGGACTGACTGATTTGGATGATGAAGAAGTTTGACTGAAACCTTGTTGAAAAGGGTTTTTACCTAGTTTCAACTGAAAAAGAGGTATCTTACCAGGAGAAATAGTTTTGGCTTTCTTGAAGGAATGAGGATTAGTAAAAACTTGGAAATTGCTATCAAGGATAATAGGCTTTAACCAAGGTGAGTTTTCCTCTTCTTTTCCTAACAAAGCTGAATGTGATAAACCACCCAACTGATCAGGGTCACACAGGGATGGTAAAGATTGAGACCTTCTAACTTTTCTTGTTGTTTTCAGTATTTGTTCAGGGTCTAAAACACCTGAATGCAATGGTGAAGTAGGTCTGATCCTGGTTCCCACTCCTCTAGTAGCCACTGTGTCAAATTTGCTGAAAAATAGCCTTATAAAATGCTGGTTTAAGTTCACCTCTTAAAACTAGTAAAACTAATAAGTATCCCAGGGAAAATATATCTTCAAATTCGTCCCCGGCAACGGCGCCAAAGATGTTTGTGCTAGAAATTGTTTCCAAGGCTAAAGAAACAAGCCAACACAATCTCAAATAAAACTCAATAAAGTAAACTAGGTTTAGGGTTTCTGAAATGTTTTCTTGGTTGTAAATTTGGTGACCAACAGGGAATACACTCATGAGCTAAACAAGAACTAAATCATAAGTAAGTAAAGACAAAGATGCATAATATATTCACCAATATCCAACAGAACACAATATTGAAGTTCATTCATAAAAGATAAGCATCACCAGCATACAAACATAGACCAGCAATGAATTTATCAGTTAAGCAACTAAACAAGTCAGAAATGAAGCCAAGACATGTACTGAAGGGTGTAAAATAGCATATATTTCATAATATGTCATCAAATACATATAAGAGTTATGATACTTAGCTCACAAATAAGTCCAAAAGACCTCCTGAAGTCCTCAAAAAATCAAACCCCCATTCTGTCTTTCTCATCTATCTAAATAGTATTCCTCAACAAAAATAAGTTAGGGTTAAAACCCCAACTGCCTTCAGCTAACTACTCGATGAGATAAAGTTAAATTACAATTTACAAAATACGATATTTTTCAAATCATAGTAAAAAACTAACTAATTAAAGTTTTTCTCAAAAAAAACATAACTGACTAACTGACAAATTCAAAGGTCCTTTGCAGCCTCAGCTAGCAATGCTATTCCATCTAGAGCTTGAGCCTTCTTCTTGGCTCTCTTTTGTTCATCTTCCATGCCTGCTAGTCTTCTTGTGAGCACTTCATTTTGCTTCTGTAGGCTTTCCACAGTCAACTTCAACTCTGCACAGTGCAAATCAGTGGTTCTTTTCCTCTTTAAGGCTTCCTTGGACACTGCTGTCAGTTCCTGAAAATGTTCATTAACATCTTGCAAATATTCTCTAAGGCTTCTGTTTTCCAAGATCAACCCATCATTCACTTCCTGCATGTATTCCATATGATGTCTGTATTGTTTAATAGTTTTCTACAGTTTCTCCCTTTCTGAATCAAATGGCCTCCCTATTATGGTCTCATGTGCATCACTGGGCATCCATGCTATATTAAGTTTCCTGAAAATGTCTGCATCTTCTTCTAACAGATTTATAGAAATATCAGGCATACTAGGGTTTTCCTGAATGTTTGTTTCAGCAGGTGTAGCTTCATCAATTAACAGCTAGTCCTCATCATAAGAAACTTCGGTTTCTTTTTCTTGTTGTTGTTCCAAAAGTTCATTTCTTAATTCAAGAAATATGGCAGACAGCTTAGGCTCGGGCTGGCTTGAATCTTCTACTGACTGTGATGGATTTTTTCCTTTTGCAGGATGAAGAACTGAACTTCTTACAACTGCTCCTTTCTTCTTTTTACTGCTCAATGTGTCAATCTTTGGTTTTTCATCATCTGAAGAAACCTCATCAAGAACAGTCACCTCTTTGGTATTCAAACTAGGGTTAAGCAGTTTCTTCATATTCAATATTAATTTATTCCTTGACCTGGTTTTAGGCCTCCAAGCTGGAGCCAATTCTCCCATCATTTTCAAGCTTCTTCCTTGGTGTTTGACTGTAGAAAATTCCATGACTTCAACCCTATTTTTCTTTCTCCTAGGTTTGACTGTCTTGTTTTCCAGAGTGGAAAATTCCTTACATGAATCAACCCTAGCTTCAATTTTGGCAATGGATTGATCCTCCTCTAACAAATAACCTTCATCATTTGACAGGATAGTGATGGGAATCCTTTTCTTAGCCTGAATCTCTTCTTCTTGTACAACAACTTTTCCTGTGACAGCAGTTTTATCTTCACTGAAAACTTCTGCTGGTGTCATGTGTTGCATAGGCTGCTCTTTCTTTCATGTAAACAGTGAATATTTACCTTTAATGTCGGCTGAAAACATTTTAGGTTCATTGTCATCCTTCAAGGGCTCTGGTGCTTCCTCAAGCTTAACCTCTTTCATGTCTTCAGTCTTGACCTTCTGACCTAGTTTTCTCACTAGGACTTTCCCTTTATCTGCGTGCTTTTTGGTTTGTTGATCCTCTTGTTTAACTTGAAAACCAGACCAGAAGAGGAAGAAATCCCAAGTTTTTCCTTCATTCTGCAGGACAGTACTAATGATCAATTTAATCAGTCCATGGTGGAAAATAGATTGGGAAGTATGATCTTGATGGTCTTTTACTCTACTAGACATCTTCTGGAGACTTTTGAGCAAGAAGAAGGGAAGGCTCATTTTAGATACACCAACCATATGCTGTAGAAACCTAAAATGGTATTTGAAGACATATGCATATCTACCTTCACAGGTGATATAGCTTTGCAATATTCTAATGGGTTCCACCCACTCATTTCTGAAATTTTGGATTAGTATGCCTTTGCTCCAGTTTGGGGTAACATTAGGTAATAGATACCTCTGGGCATCAAAAGTAAAATGCAATTTTTAAAACCACATTTCACCTTCATTTTTTATTCCTGTAGCTTCTGCAACTAGATCCACTGTCAACCTAAACTTTAGAGTGTCAAAAACCACCATGTCATGATTGTAGCATTGTGCAAATTTATAGGAAACCTCAGTGTTATAACCATCTATTCTTTTGAAAAAATCCAGCCACCCAGCCTTCTGGAAAAGTTCTATACATTGTGGGAATTTCTCAATCCAGCTTACATCAGTGGGCTCAGCCCTGTTTATTTTGCCACTTTTACCCATCTGAACTCACCTGGGCTGCTTTCAAATGGCTAAAACTCTGTGTACTTCTAAGGTTCTGTCAATGACCTAGCAACTGCTTTTTCCTCCTTCAAACCTCTTAGGTTTCAATAACCAGCTCTCCTTAATCTTCCTTGACTGTTTTCTTTTGTTTTCTAATGCAGGTTAGGTTTTATCACAGCTTCAAGTGATTTAGGTCAATCAGAGTACTCCAAACGCCTCATTAAAACTGTTGATGAAACCTAGTTATCATTCAGTCTTTTTATTCAGATAGCTGACCATCTTCAGAATGTATAATAACACCTATGTATTAGTACCAAAATTAACCCTTAATTCCTTCTAGTATCACCTATTAGCAATCTCTGTATAGAAAATCTTTGAATAAATGATCTCAGCTGCCATCTCTTTAGACCAACTGAAGACTATTTATCTATTGGATGAGAAGATATATAAAACAAAAAAAATCTTAAATCTATTCACTTTCTGCTCCCAGTAGTTTTAGCACCAAAATGAGACTAGGTCTTCATGTAATCTCAGTCATTCATCTCCTTCGTTGCATTGTGTACAGGTAGCAGACCCATTTGTGAAGTTTTAGACACCATAAAATGCACAGCTCTTCACCCTATTATCCTTATAGGTTTTGGAAAGGGAAAGGTTCAATATAATGCTATTTTTCAACCTTCCACTCACCACAGCATCTCAGAATGTCTTAAACAGCTATCTCTTCGGCAGGAATCCCATTTAAAGGCATAACTTAACATTTCCCTTAACTAATTTCAATAGAACAGACTTTACCGAGAAAGCCCCAATTCAGCAGCTATTAATAGGTTATCACGGAATACCTGCTTTCTGTCGAGCTGCAGAAGCTTTAAACCTTTCCTTGTGCTGTCCAATTATCCAGTTTAGCTATACATGTGTCTCCAAACGTCCAATTTGATTCCAGGTGGCGAGACCAGGAAGCCCTAATTTCCTGTGTAACTGTGAAAACCCTGACTATGCTCTGTAACAACAACTCCAGTTTTTTGGCAGATGTCGTCGTTCCACTAAGTCTTTCAGCTTCGAAATGCATGTAGGGAATAACCTCCCTCACATCAAAGTTGATCTATGCCTCTATGTGTCATGATGTGCTATGTTCTGGCTAATGATGACCACGATGTCTTCCCCAGCACGAATCAGACCTGCTTTCATGATGATTACTGGAGCAACATGTAGCAAAATCTTTAAATCATGCGATTAGTCACTTATAAATTGAAATCGTGCAAAAATTCGGCTTAAAAATTGAAGAATTTAACATGCGCGATATTCTTGTAGCATCACTGTGTTAATTTTTTACACTTGCGCTACAAGAATAATTTCAAATCACTTTTGGTGCTATTTTAAGTGTTTTTTCCACTTTGAATGTAGTTTAGGTGCTAGACTATGCTCTTGGAATATATTTGTGACATCTTTAATCAACATAATGACCTTTAAACCCTTCAAAAACTAAAGGAGAAAAAACAATAATAAACCTAAAGGCAAAAAACTTGAAAATTTCAATAAATATCAAAAATTTCTATAGTAAGTGAAATGATAAACTCAAGAAAATAAGCAAACTAGAATAAAAATGACAATCAAACATAAAAAAGTAAGAAACAAGTTCCTGACTTAACATGAAAAATGAAATAAAAATCAGTAGATAGGAATGGTGGAATGCATTTCCTTTTCCCATGACTCTATTGCATCTACCAGTAACTCATTCAACAAATACTGGGACCATTTGATTTGAACTCAGTTCGCATAGAGTTCAGCTAGCACACTTGTAGTACACTTGTTTGGTTGCATATTCCACAACAATTTTCTAGATAATACCTTCGCAACGAACCGAATAGTATGATCATTGACTGATGTGATTAGGAAGCCTATGTTATATTTAGTCAAGTCATACTTATAACCTCTCTGTGAGATTGTTCTTCACATGCGCAGGAAATCAATAGAAATGTATATATCCTTTTAGTGACATCGGATGATCGTCCGAATAATTAAGGAAACTTCCATGCATGTCGTTGTTTACCTATCACAACAAGTAGTAGTTATTTCCATAAAGGAAAAAGTGACCAAAAAGAACGATGCCAAAATCTCTTAGACTCTTCAAATTAATGATGCTTAGTCGTCACTTTTGTGATTCTAGTGTTACTTGTGACAGCATCGCACTTCCTGTGACCTGTGTTCTTCCTTCAACATATTTCCTTTGGTGTGATAAAACTAAGTTTCTTCGCCACTATTTTTCTTCTTGCGATAGACAAATATTTTGTGACACTTTTCTTATCGTTGTGACAGATTGGCAGTATGCAACCAACAAATGCATAAAAAGGATGAAAACATTTTATCTTTTTCTCTTTTCTTTCTCTCTCCTTTTTTTATGCGACCAAGTCGCAGATGTCATGATATGGCTTTAACTGACTTCCATTTATCAGACCTCTAACAGGTGTTCCATATAGCTTTTGTAACTGCATTGTTCCTCCAATAGTAATATGAATTACAATGCATCTTCCAAGCCAATGTGTCTTTAACTTGTTGATGTATTTTTAACTTCAGAATGTATTCACCTGTATATCTTATGTATTGTACCTTGATGTTTATTTAAGAAAGTGTATGTAATGTATTAGAGTCATGTCATGCCCTGATGTGCCTATCAGGAGATTCAATAATGTAAACAAGTCATGTTAAGTCATTATGGGTAACCCTCGTATTGATCAAGGGTTAAAGTCCATCCAGTCTTACTTTACAAGAGTCTCTCAGATCAAAGAATAGCTAGAAGTAGTGGATGAAGAACTGGAGAATGTAGAGATTGTGATGACCACCTTGAATGGTTTCCCTAGGACATGGGACTCTTTCATTCAAGGGATCTATGCCAGAAAGAAGCTAGTCAAGTTTAGAAGACTATGGGAAGAATGCTCTCAAGAAGAAGCTCGGATAGCAGCTCGAGAAGAAAAGATGGGAAGTGAAGATCAAGCTCTCACAGTACACTCCAAGAAAAGCAGAAGAATATCTCATCACTCTAGAGGTAAGCAATTCCACCTGAAACATAACACTAGAAGCAATTCATCTAAACTTAGATGTTATACATGTGATGAAATAGGACACTTTGCAAGAGATTGTCCTAAAAGCAAAGATAAGAAGAAGGGAAACAAGAGAAGACATCATGCTCATGTTGTAGAGGATGATGAACCCTCCACAAAGAGAACCAGACAAGAAAGTGATGATTCTTCAAGTGATGAGGAATATGTTCTGATTTCCACTCTCACGGGAACTATCACACATGGAAGCAATGATCGGCTTATCAATAGTGGTGCTTCCAAACATATGATGGGATTCAAGGAATCATTTGTAAAACTATCTGAACATGAATCATCTCACAAGGTGAAACTTGGAGATGACTACTAGTATCCAATAAAAGGTAGTGGTGAATCCTCATATAAGCTAGACTCTGGAAAGTCTATAAAGATGAAAGATCTATTGTTTGTACCAGGAATAAAGAAGAACCTCCTCTCCATATCTGCATTGGATGCAAAAGAAATGAGGGTTGCATTTTTAGATGGCCAAGTTCTCATGTGTCCAAAGGGAAAGACTATTGATGATGCAGTAGTGATTGGGGAACAAGAAGGAGGTCTATACAAATTGAAGGGCCAACCAAAGCAAGCCTTGGTCCATGACACAGTAGAGTAAAATGAACTGTGGCATAGAAGGCTTGCACATGTACATTACAGAGCACTACCACTTGCAAGCAAAGCTATTGAAGGTCTTCCAGAAATTCAGGAAAAAAATGATGGAGTCTGCAAAGGATGTGCGAAAGGAAAGAATAGAAAGAAGACATTTCCAAGTAGTGAGAGCAAGGAAAAAGGAATCTTGAAAATCATTCACTCTGATGTATGTAGTCCGATGTCATCAAGTTCATTAAGCGGGTATGTATACTATGTTTCTTGTATTGATGATTTTTCTAGGAAGACATGGATATACTTTATGAAGAATAAAGATGAAGTATTCAGCAAGTTCAATGAATTCAAAGCCTTGATTAAGAACCACAAAGAAAAGAAGATCAAAACATTTCGATCATATAATGGTGGAGAATTCACATTAAATGAATTCAAAGCATTATGCAAACATTCAGGGATTAAGAGGGATTTAACTACTCTATATAATCCACAACATAATGGGGTTGAAGAAAGGAAGAATAGAATGATCATTGAAGCTACAAGGGCTATGCTTCATGATCAAGATCTTCCCATCCATCTATGGGCAGAAGCTTCCAGAACAACGGTGTATGTACAGAACCATACTCCACACAGAGTACTCGAGAACAAGACACCTAAAGAAGTATTTTTCAGTAAGAAACCAGAAGTCAACCATCTCATAATATTTGACTGTCCTGCATACATACATATTCCGAAATAAAAGAGGAAGAAGTTAGATCCTTCAGGAAAGAAGGGTATATTTGTGGGATACTCTGAAAGCTCAAAGGCTTACAGAATATACTTCCTAGGATTCAATAAGATTGACATCAGCAGGGACATAACATTTGACGAAGACTCAGCTTACAACAAATCCAGAAAGAGACCTGATGAAGAACCTGAAGAAACAGAAGCACCCAGAATTCATGACACAACCATGAATGAAGAAAATCAAGAAGAAGATAGAGAAATATAAGAACCTCAAGAACCTGTAGATCCACCTCAGGAGAAGAATACTCACAAGAGGAAACCTGCTTGGGTACAAGAAGCTATCCAAGGTGTAGAAATATATGGGGCTCTAGAAGAAAATCATAGAGAAAGGAAAAAAACCAAGTCTTGTTCCGGTTATGTAGCCCTACTATGTGACATTATGGATAAAGAACCTTCCAACTATGAAGAAGCGACAGAGAAGAAAGAATGGAAGAATGCTATGATTGAGGAGTATCAGTCGATCATGAAGAATGATGTTTGGGATGTTGTCCCAAGACCAAAAGGGAAGTCTATTGTAACTTCCAAATGGATCTACAAGATCAAGCATGCTGCAGACGGCAGCATAGAAAAATATAAAGCAAGATTTGTGGCTCGTGGCTTCTCCCGAAAAGAAGGAATAGATTATGAAGAAACCTTGCACCTGTAGCCAGATACACTCCCATCAGTCATTACTTTCTCTGGCTACAGTGAAGAAGTGGAAGATACACCAAATGGATGCCAAGACTGCCTTCTTGAATGGTGTAGTGGAAGAGAAAGTATATGTGGAACAGCCACTCGGTTTTGAAACACATGACAGGGAGTCTCATGTGTGTATATTGAAGAAATCCTTGTATGGATTGAAATAGGCACCTAGGACATGGTACGACAGAATTGATGGCTTTCTATCCAGTTTGGGCTTTACCAAAAGTAAAGTAGATTCCAACCTTTACTACAAGGTTGAAGAAGGTAACCCAGTGATACTCCTACTATATTTAGATGATCTATTTGTAACAGGTATGGATGGGTTGATTGCTGATACGAAGAGAAAGCTTGCTGCTGAGTTTGAAATGAAGGACTTGGGTATGATGCACTATTTTATAGGCATGGAGGTGTGGTAGAATGCATATGGAATCTTCCTCAGACAAGGGAAGTATGCAGTAGAGATCTTGAAGAGGATTGGGAAGATGGACAACAAGGCCATAACCACACCTATGGCATCGAACCTGAAGATATTGAGTGATGCTTCATTAGAAGCGGTTGATGGTAGATGCTATGATGTATCATTAGATGATTGGGTCCTTGATGTACATAATGAACATGAGACTAGATATTTGCTTTGATGTGAACACCTTGAGCAAGTTCCTGACAGATCTGAGACATGTTCACTTGATTGCTACAAAGCATATTCTAAGGTACATAAAGGGTACAGTTGATTATGGGCTATGAGGCAAATCAAAAGATTAACCTGGAAGGTTATGTTGATTCATATTAGGCAGGTACTTCCATCGATAGGAAGAGCACTTCAAGGTGTTGCTTCAGTATGGGATCATGTGTGATATACTAGTTTAGGAGGAAGAAGTCCTATGTGGAACTGAGTACTGCTGAAGTAGAGTATGTTGTAGCTTGTTTAGCTAGTTGTGAGGCAGTATGGCTAAGGAAGCTACTGTCTGATTTATTTGATCTCCAATTGGATGCTACTTATATATATTGCAACAACCAGAGTTGTGTGAAGTTTTCAGAGAAATCGGTGTTCCATGACAAGTCAAAGCACATTGAGATCAAAAAATTAGGGATATGGTGCAGAGAGGAGCAGTGAATCTCTAGTATGTTGTGACGGAAAAACAAATAGCTAATGTATTGATGAAGCCATTAGCCAGAGTGAATTTTGAGTACTTCAGGGAGAATGTTGATGTTCTCTAGATCGAGGTTCCCTCCAAGGGGAAGTGATGAGTCCGTGAGCCATTCTAACATGGTGAGAGTATTGGTTCCTTCCATGGTCAGATGTAAGGGCTGAGCCATTCTGTCATGGTGAGAGGATTGGTTCCTTCCATTTCAGATGTGAGTGCTGAGCCATTCTGATGTGACTGTAGGATTGGTTCCTTCCATTTCAGATGTGAGTGCTGATCCATTTTGATGTGACTGTAGGATTGGTTCCTACATTATTAGATATAAGTGTTGAATGCCATTCTCTAAATGGAGGCACCTGCTTAGTTACCAGGAATACTCAGTCTAGGGTTGAGGGCCATTCTGATATGACTGTGGGATGTGTTCTCACATGATCAAATATAAGTGCAGGGCCATTCTGATGTGATTGAGGGATGTGTTCCCACTTTATTAGATATAAGTGATGATTCCATTCTATGGAAAAATGGAGGCACCTGGTCAGTTACCAGGAATCCTCAACCTGGGGTTGAGAGCCCTTTCAACATGTAGGCTGGATTGGTTCCTCACATGGTCAAATGTAAGTGCAGAGCCCTTTCAACATGTAGGTTGGATTGGTTCCTCGCATGGTTGAATGTAAGTGCAGAGCCCTTTCGACATGTAGAATGGATTGGTTCCCCCCATGGTTGAATGTAAGTGAAGAGCCCTTTTGACATGTAGGCTGGATTGGTTACTCGCATGGTCAAATATAAGTGCTGATCCCTTCCTTGGATAGTGGATGGTGTGCCCTACTATGCTAGAGGATATAAGTGTTGTGCCTTTCTATGGATAGTAGATGATGTGTCCTACTATGCCAGTAGATGTAAGTGCTGAGCCTTTCCATGGATGATAGATGGTGTTTCCTATCATGCCCGTGGATGTGAGTACTGGGCCTTTCTAACATATATGATTGGATTGGTTCCTCTCATAGTTATATGTGAGTGCTGGGTGTGCCTTTTTGACATGGTGTTGGAAGTGTTCCTCTCATGGTCATATATAAGTGTTGGGCAAGCCATCCTAACTTAGGGTCAGATATAAGTGCTGAAGAAGACCCACATGGAGGCTAGGCCTACAACCAGCATGAAAAAAGGATGGCTCTGTAGAAATTCCTATGACGAGAAGAATCAAGAGATAACACCAGTGATGATGACCTAGTGATGATCCAGATCCAGTGGTTTTGATCCAACAGTGATGATCTAGATCGAGTGATGATCCAGATCCAGTGATGTTGATCCAGCAGTGATGATCCAAATCCAATGATGAAGATGACTTGAAAATGAAGATAACTTGAAGATGAAGATGACGAGATGATCCAGTTGATACAGATAAGAAGACCAGTGCTGACAAACTATGTCGATAGAATACCTTCCTAGTTAAGAGGGAATGTTGATGTATTTGTAACTTCAGAATGTATTCACCTGTATATCTTATGTATTGTACCCCGATGTTTATTCTAGAAAGTGTCTGTAATGTATTGGAGTCATTTCATGCCCCAATGTGCCTATTGGGAAATTCAATAATGTAAACAAGTCATGTTGAGTCATTATGGGTAACCCTCCTATTGATCAAGGGTTAAAGTCCCCGCAGTTGTAGGGCCCTTGGGTTATTAGAATCTCCTAGAGAAGTCGGCCCTAGTGAGTTATTGTCAAGTCAGGAATTAGTATAAATAGAGAGTGAGCCTCTCTATTTATCACACACTCACTCACACTCAGTTGCACCACATAATTGAGAGAGAAGAAGTTGTTGGGACAAGAGAGAGAGAGAGACTACTGTTGTCGGGAGATCATCTTATTGTTTTTTGGGTTTTTATTTTGGTGTTGATTCTATCTCTAAGGCATTTGTGGGGTTTTCTCCTTTATGGTTTCCCCAAGGAAAATATTTGTGTTTATTGTCTCATGTGTTTGATTGATGTGCTTGTTATTCTCTCAGATAAGATCCTAAGTTAATGCTAGCTTAAATGATAAAAATCTAACATAACTTACTAGGATGCTTGAAGAACTTACTAGGATGCTTGAATAATTTTTTTTCATACATAAGAGAAAGTCCTATGACCTAAAACTATTTATTCTTAATGTGTCGATCATGGCATACCTTCTATCTCTCTTTTTCAATTTTTTGGTGAAACCCCACGACAAAAGTTTCTTCTTCCAGCTGCACAAGTTATGACAATCCCTCTTCGACAGCATCAAAATCTATCATCTCTGTGGTTTCAGCAATTCTTAGAATTGATACAATATACTCCATTAGCATCACAACTTCATTTCCATACACCAAGCAAAATGGAGTGTGGCCTATCAATTTCTTACAAGTCATGCGATATGCACATAATACTGCGGAGATTTTCTGATCCCAGTCATCTCTTTTGGCATTCCAAAACTTTGTCAATGCATGTTCCAGGATCTTATTAAATGCTTTAACAACACCATTCACTTCAGGGTGATATGGCGTTATCTTTCTATGATGAATCTGGAATTCCTCTATTAGTTCTTCAATCAACTAGTTGAAAAAGTACGTACCTTGATCACATATTAAAATATTTGGCCATCCATATCTTGTCACAACCTTTTCAAACATAAAATTCATAGCAGTATAATATTTTACTGGTGTTTCTTCTACCCTTCTTGTCAGGTAGTCAGTCATAGTGATAATATAGCGTGCACCTATATGCTTACCTATTGGACTGATAGGGCCCAAAAAATCAACAACCCATTTATCAAATTCCTGTAACATTACTTAAGGTACAAATTGAATTTCATCCTTATGCGAAAAATCTCTAGTTCTTTGGAAGATATCATAGTTGCGAAAATAATCCCGGGAATCTGCATGCATGATGGGCCACCACAATCCTTCTTGCAAAATATTGCAAAATATTGCGCACCGGAACTTTTCCAGTGTAATGGACTCCTTCGACACATGCATGTGGTTTATTCAATATAAATGGTCGCTCATGTTCTAATATGATGGGAAGAAGAATCTCATCATGACCCATCTTATATAATTGTACTGTGATCAACTAGAAGTCTACAACTCGCACAACTAGTTATTTTTTATACGCAGTGGTGAATTCACCTAGCGCATAACTCATAGTTAAAAAATTTATGATATCTCTATACTGATCATCAAACATGGTTATCACAAACAATTGTGCATCAGGGAGACTATCATCCAGGTTACCAGGCTCTTCACCAGTTTTGATCCTTGAAATATGGTCTAGTCCCAAGTCCAATTGATCGAGTTTAACAATTACTTCAAAATCAAATTCTTGGAAGAGGAGAAGCCACCGGCAGATCTTCCCCCCCAACAATGACTTATTGACCAGGTATTTCAATGTAGAATGGTTTGTGTGTATTTCAAAATGTCCATCCAATAAGTAGTGTCTGAATTTATGTAGAGTGTATACCATCACTAACCCTTCTCTTTCTTTCGTGGTATAATTATTATCTGTTGTAGGTAATTTCATGTTGGCGAAGGCTATAGGATGGTCGATCGACCCTTCACCGGGCTGTATTAGTACCAAACCAAGTGTGAAAGATGATGTGACAACATGTACATCAAAATATTTCTTCCAGTATGGAAATACAAGTATGGGTGTTGTAACCATCTTGTTCTTCAACGTGTCCAAACTCTTTCATAACTTTTCCATCAGATCAGTCACCTTTGTATATCCTTTTCATAATTTTTTCATAGGATCCCATGTGTCCCAATGTTGTGCGTAATTGTTTCACCATGGTTGGTGGTGCTAGGTGAAGGATGATCTCAATTTTGGAAGGATCAACCAACATTCCATCGTGACAGACCACATGGACCAACAAAATTCAAAATAGGGTGCAAAAGATGCATTTCAATAAATTTAATTAAATTTAATACTGACGACAACATTCCAGCATCATCTTAATGCTCTCAAAGTGATATTTTATGAGCCCAAAAACTATCAAATCATTGAAGTAGAATCCAAGAAATTTATGTATGAAATATTTGAAGGCATCAACTACTATTCTGGAAAAAATAACAAGAGCATTTCTAAGTCCAAAGGGAATTACTATGTATTGGAAACACCCCCACTCCATCGCAAAGGTGGTCTTGTGTCAATATTCCTTTGCAATTCAAATTTGATGGTATCTAGAGAAACCACCAGTGAAGGAATAAATATCCTGACCCTCGACGCTCTCCAGTATCTGATCTATAAATGGAGTCCTAAATGGGTCATGCAAACAAGCATCATTCAATTTTCTCAAGTTGATGCAAATTCTTACTTCACTCATAGCCTTTTTTTCTTGTACTATTATCAAGACTGTCCATTCTGATTCTTTGACAAGATCTATAATACATGTGTCCATCATTCAATCCAACTCTGCTTTGAATTTCTCTTTATACAGTTGATTTAGTCAGTATGGTCTCTTCTTGACTTATTTGCGTCGGGCCTCAAAGATATTCTCATTTTTCCCAGGTCTCCAAGAATTCCTTTCATCTCCAAAAATTTTGTAGGGAACATATCCTGTAACTCATGCAATAAATCAATGATCTTTCCTACAATCTTGTCATCCCAATAGTCTCCAATTTTGGTGAACTTTTTATTTTCTGGTGAGTCAATATTTACTTTCTTAACCTTTAGTAGACTCAAGAATTGGTCTCTAGAAATACCAAGTCCTTCCACTCCGCGCCTACCTTCAAATTCTGAAATGTTTACGTCAAGCAGGTCATCGTCATCAGGTTCTCCCATCACATTGTAGCATTCCATCAAGTGGTGGATTATCACGCTACTCTAGTTGAAATTTTTCATCATGACAGGGATATATTCAAATATATTCACTTCCATCACTTTTAATGCAACATCAATGGAAGGATGGTCATATCCGAACTCAAATGTATGCGTGACACTAGTAGCTAACTCTTCCCATTCAATAGTTCCTCATTGCAACCCAATTGATGTATACCAATTCCTTGGTATCATGTCTAGCGTATGTATGAAGTGATGAACCCACTCATGTCGTAGATATGCCTTCCATGTCGTGTGACAATACTTAATATGCTTGACAGGATCTATCAATATTGGATACTTGCAACCAGTATAACTAATCTATTCTCTAAATCTAATCTCTAGTAGTATTCTACACTGTAGCCAGTCAGAGACAAATTGTTTATGTGTACCCCACCATCTGGAAGGTGTATCTTTCAGCATAAATTCCAAAGCGTAGAATCGTTGCGATTCTGTAACCTTTACTTCGAACTATGTTAGAAAATACGTAAGGTTAGGTAAAAATTTGTATGTAGTTAGGTCACTTTCCTCAACTCCTACCCATCACACAGACCTTTTGGTTCTACTGCATCTTCTCATAGATACTTCATGCATCCTATTTTGACAATTTTCTAATGCTTCACTTGAGTTGGATGTACAGGAACTGACACTCTGCCAACTCAGCTTTCCATTAGCTATTGGATTTATATATTCATCTCTTGCAGATGTGATGTTATAGGTATGGTCGAGATAGTAAGCTTTTCCTTCACTATGCATTGGTTCTACATATCTTTGTCCTTCTAGCGGATCAATTTCCACAACCACCCTTATCTCTGAGTCTTCAAATGATAATATTCTTCTTTTAAAATTTATGATGGGCTGATTGTCTATTTCCTAGATAATCCCAAAAAGTGTAGGATATGGGATTGTATCATTGAAAATCTCAATAAATTTGAGATCCACATATGTTCTTAGGACTTCTACATCGATAGGTACTTGATTCAATCGACCAATAGGTAGGACCTTTGATCAATTTGCTAGCATGAACTGAATGGGAGACCAATCCAGTTTCAGTTTTCCCATACTTTCCCATCTATGTCTTGTCAAAATATTAACATCAAAGCCCATTTATAAACTGATATAATCCATATCATAATCACCTATTTGCGTAGTCATCCTTGACATGGTTAACTCTTCTATATGGTCGCAACTCGTCCCGAGTCTCTTCTATTAAATCTATCAATGCTACGATATCATCTTTATCGTGGATAAAAAATAAGCAATTTTTGAAAAACACTTTAATTTTACTAACCTTTCCCATCGGTCCTTTTGAAATAGATAATCAAATCTCTCATGCATCTCCCTTGCATTTCTTCTTAGTGGCGTAGGAGCAGACATCGATGCTTGATTCTTGTTGATGAATTTTGGTTGGGCGTCCAAGAATATTTCCTTTTCTCTCTAGACATTGAATGGTATCTTCATTTGTGCTACTGGTCGCACCTGTGGTTGGTCATTTTTTGTATTTTGGTTTGATCCAATCACAACACCTCCTCTTTTCACGACAACAATGTTTGCTTCCCCCGGCTCAGCAAAAACGTATGTATTTTCTGGTTGGGATTTAGGTTAGGATTCTATTGGGGAATTGGATTTCCTATATTCTTGCCATGCCACTTAGAAATCAATTGAGGGAAGTACTCAACAATGTGGTCGACAAATTAACAATACGAGCATGCATTCACAAGACTTGCACAGTCCCTAGCAAAATTTCGTAGTTTTTCAAAATTATAGCATATGATTCGGTCTCTCTCATGACCAAATACTCCTCCTCCTTGTTGTTTTCCTTGGCCCAAAAATATCCATCGCCCCTAGGTTGAGGGTAGTGTTGATGCAGTGGATACTGATTATGTTGATATTGGGGTTGAGGATGTGTATTTTGTTGATATTGGGTTGTTCGATATTGAATAAGTGGGTATTGAGCTTGAGCCCACTCAACTTGTATATTCTTTTCGTTCTTCGTTAAGTAAGTATCCACCATTTTCTCCTGTAGCAACTGGAATGATTTGCAATTATTCTCATCATGTCCTACATATTTACAAAATTATAGTATAGAATAGTTGGCATACTTACAATCTTCTTGAATTACACACACTCTTTCAACCAATGACCCCAGGTATGAAATATTCTACACCAAGGCATCACTTTTGTGTTTTTCAGGTTCGATGCTCCTGCTGCGACATAGTTCATGAGCATAGAGGAATTATATTTATGGTGTGCCTTCGTTCTGTATCGAGTACACCAAATTTCTCCCTGGATATCTTCCCCTTTCTTAATGTCCTGGAGTTGTAGAATAAGGTTAGCTACAAGCGAATGAATCTGCATCATTACTACACCGGTCTTTCCAATCTGTGAGGATTCTAGCTTCATTTCTATCTCCAGAGCTTCTATTTGGGACACAATATTATATTGCATCAATGGAATTTGAATGTGCGGAAATAGTGCTACAATGAACCTGTCCTTGCGTTGCACACATGACATCTGAAAGCTTACTTTGGAAATCAATTTCTTAAACCTCTAGTCAAAGTCCCAGATAGACTATGTAGGTAGCTTCTTGATTTATTTGATTTCTGTGATGCACTGCGACTTAGATTTTGGATTTCAGAACTCGTCTATTAATCCAACTCAATTTTGGTCATGTGTTTTCTACATGCCTCTCGTCGGAACTATGGAGAACTTCATGTACCAATCTAGTGCTGGACCTCTTAGGGTTGTGATCATCTGTTCTTTCTTTATTGCTTCATCTTGGACTTGTCGCACTGTCCATACCGATTCACATTCAAACCAATGTTTCTCTAAGTCTTCTAACAAATTTGCATTAAATATAAGAAACTTAATATCGTTTCCATCCATTATATTGACACCTGTTACACTAGGACAAAAATTTTGACTAGTCAGACCCCCTTGTCCGCTATTCACAGCATTAGTATTATTTGTATTTACAAAACCACTAGGAAATTATTTTCTAGATCTTACCACTGATGATGTGCATGGGATTGTAGGTGTATCATATGCATCCTTGTTGCTAGGGTTTTCGCCCTAGCTTGTATGAATGAGTACCTACTAAGGACAATGGATTCCTTAGTAGCAGTTCAAATGATATATGAATTAAAAGCTATAACTGAAATAAAAACTAAATCTAAACATTCATGAAGCAAAACAATAGAAAGTAAATAACTTGAAACAAAAACGGTAAATAGTAAATAATGATCTTTATTGATGTTACCTCCAATGTGGAGGGTGGTGAAGTCCGTTGCGTTGGTCCGATGTCGGTTGCTCCGAGCTTCAAGCTGCTTCTTCTCTTTCTCCAATGGTGGAAATGGGCCAAAAGGGGCTCTCACAGTGAAAGTAGCTTCAATGGTGAGCTAGGGTTTCACGAGCAATTTTGGCAGAGGCAGGATACTTGTGATTGTGGATTTTGAATAAGGGGTCTCCATCACTTATTTATAGTTGGAAACCATGCGGTTTTAGGTTTAGGGTTTGCTGATTAGGGTTTCAGCTTTTTAGGGTTTTTTCCTCTTTTTCTCATTATTTTATATTTTTTATTCCTTTTTGCTTTTTTGGAGGAATTTTGGATATTTTTAGAGGAAAAGAGGGTTTTATGGCCTTTTGGAGGCATTTTAAACCTTTTGGAGGCTTTTTGCATGGTTTTATGGGTTTTTGATGGAAATATGGTGGGAAAATGGACAAATGAGCCATGTAATGGGGTAGATGAGGTAGTGAACCCTTTTTGGGTGATAACAATCCTCTAGGTCTGTAGCTTCTACTTCTTCTTCTTCTCTTTCAAATATTGGTTGATATCTCTCTTCTTCATCAAGATGTGACGTTATCCCACGGTCTTCTACTTTAGTCGCACTGCAACTTCCTCTTCTTGTCATATTTTTTCTTCTCTTTATCGACTAAAATATTCTTCCTCTCCTCCAACGTCCACCTTCTAGTTCAGTTCCGATATCAGTAGGTAATATCTCAACTTAGTTTGCTCCATTTTTTGTGCACCTCTTCTTCAACATATCCAAAATTTCTACTAGTGGTCCTTCTAACTGTCAGAATCCATTCTCAGAATTCATTTTTCGCGTACAAGCATCGTTTTCCAAATTTTCAAAGATGTCAAGTATATTTCTCGTTGTCCTTGGAAATTTTTTATTTTTGACTCACTATATGAGGTTATTGTGTCGACAAAAAAATCAATAATGTATCCCTCCAGAATACTGTCTACCCAAAAATTGGCATCCCTCAACACATAATTGCTAGTACTCTTCAGTCACTGAATGAACTGAGGATTCCACTCCGTCGGTTCTCCTCCTTGGAATTTCTTTCGTTGGGTTGTTAACTTCGACAACCATTCATACAACACAATAAGGAACTACGAAAATAAATTATAATGAATATCCATATAAAGGTATCACTCCAACCACCTCATCAAATTCAAACACGATTCTTTACTTTCTTCTTGTGCAAACTCTAGCAATTTAAAATCCATCCAATCTTGGAATTCTGGCTTCGTCAGATGCAAAAAGATGTACCTCACTAAAATGATTCACGGTCCCGACAACATAACAATTTGTTGGAATTTATCCCCTTCGACCCAAGTTTGGACCTTCTGTCGTGTGCAACCAAACCGAAGATATCGGCCCAACATAGCAAGGATCAGTGGACAACACCTACAATGGAATCCAATCTCACTCGAGATATCTCTTATGGGTAACTGCCAGAACCAAGTTTCTGCAGTTGGGTGCGATTTTCTTCTCCCTTGGCACATTACCAACTCGCTCGACCAAATTCGGTGGGTTCATTACTTAACCTTACTATGCGTATATAATACATTACATAACTTATCCATCATAGAGATTATAACAACAATGTAATCTTTAACATATAGGTTTTCTATCACTCTAGTGCGACTCGTGCATAAGGGACTCATTCGTATGCAAATACATAAACACTTAATCACAATATACATTCTTGTGAATTAAGTGCAATCATCATATACATTCATGCAACATAAACATATTAATCATCTACTCAATGACATTGTATTTAACATGGAAACCCATTCGAGAAAAACCACAAAGGTGCTCCTCATCTAGCATGACAAATAAATGATACATTTTTGTCTATGCATTGAGCTATAGAATCGGTTCTACATCTTCTTCTCTTATCTATACAAACTTCTCTCTCTTCTGATGGTCTCTGGACTTATGTTGCTCAATCTTCTCCTACTTGACTCTACTTTTGATCCGCACACAGCTTGGATCAACTACTCTTTTCTATACTTTTGCGCACTCAGATGCAAACTACTCGACTCTTCTTATAGACACAAAACAACTAATTGAATCTATAATTGAACTGACTAGGTAATTAGGTAAGAAAATAAGTAAGTAAGTTTCATATAGCTTGGGTTCCTAATTCTTATATACTCTTACATCTATCAACTGAGTTCATTTAGTTAGCCAACATGCTGTCATTCTTATTCTAGTGACACTTGTCATTAAGAACTGATGGACTGAATTACAAAGATGTTTTTATTTCTTACAACATGTGTGACTTCCACCGAATCTAGCCAACCTCATACCCACAATCTTCCTTGAACTGTCACTTTCAATCGTTGTGCCACTGTGTTCCTTCTATAGAATGGTTCCTTCCATTACAACCGATCTCCTCACATCTTTTCCTTTCTGTTGCTAACTCTTCCTTCGCGAACTCTTCTTATGTCGCAGCTTCCTGTGCGACTACTTCTTGCCTTAGCTCTTTCTTCCTTATCTGCTTTTGTCCTTCTTTCTCTACTTCTGTCACAACTTTGTTTCTTTCCTGCGACCAGACTCTTTATCTTCTTGGACATAATTCTAACTTAATTCTTCCTATCTTCCCCTAGGTCCAACATCACCTTATGATAACAATTTGTTCAAGGCATAGAGACAACCATAAATATCAAATGTGTCAAGATGCAAAGAGTAAGAGACAACTATAAGTGAGTCTTATATTAAATTTATCATATAAGTCTTTAATTGACACTATCAACTGAGATTTGACACATTTGATTGTTGTGATCTCCTTATTATTTCATACAAATGTGATTACAATATATTCTTTGAAGGTGAAACCCATAATTTTAGTCCCTCTTCCTCATTCTCATGCCTTTTAGTAAGAAAATAAGAAGGGTAGTGGCCTTCATCAGCATGGAAAGCCATTTCGACATACAAGTAGATACATTAATTATTTTCATTAAATAACTTAAATTTCCTACTTGTGACTGTCAATTCGTTGAATCATGAATTGGTACAAAACAAAACAAATTTTAGATCCCCGAGTTCTTAATTATTCACACCTAGAACTTTCTCAAATGCAACCATTAACAAACTTCTTTTGGTGTTCTGGTTCAATTTAAAAGGCAGATTATTGAGACTCAGACATGGAGTGAGTTGTAAGGCTCTAGTTGACTTTGGCTTGATTCCATTACCCCTCCGTCCCATACTTGCGTGCTTCCATCACAAGTGTTAAACAACAAAATTTGATGCCTTGGCCTTGATGATGCTCGGGTTGCTAACTTTCTTGGTATGTAGGAGTTTTTTTTTAATATATTCTGAGTTGTGTATTGATTTTATTAGGCACCCAATGCTTATCATTCTTACATATCTCAGGCCTTGATGGCTTCAATCTCTTTGGCTTGAATTAATTTTTTGGTTAGTGGCCTCTTTTTGTACATAGTTAACAATAAGTAGTTCTCTCATGGTTCTAGTTTTTCTTTAAGACTATATCTAGTTACAACATCTTGCACTATGCATAATATCACACAAATACCACAATATGGTCATTGCATAGTCTTAGTATTTTTCTTGTATAATGAAGTGTGCTCCAACTCAAAAAATACAATAGAAAGTTGTTATGTTACTGAACTATAAATTAATGTTATATATATGTCGAATTAATATGTTCAAATTAGGTTTTAATGAAAAAATGGGATTAGTTAAATGGTTCTAGTTAACCACGGCTACAAACACCAAGAGAGACTGCAGTCACACAAACTAATAAGAATTTCAAATAAATATTTTAATTTTTTAAAATTGGTTTAGTCTAATAATTTAGAAATGTTCTAATTTAATATTTTTACATATTTAGATTTTAATTTATTAATTTAGAAATGATTTAATTTAATAGTTATCTATAACCCAAATTTAACTCCATATTTTAAAAATGTTTTCATTTAATAGTTATATATAATCCAAAGTGAAAGTTAAAGTTTGACATGAAACTAATTGGACAATAAATAAGAAGCCATAAGAAAATGTTATTATCATTTAGAAATATCAAAACTGTATTAAACACTTGATGTTGAAGATATTAATTGTGTAATAATTTCTAGAGATTTTATAAAATTTGCATTTCTTTACTAAATTTTTTTTACCAAAATAAAATCTAAATTTGTTTATTAGCAATCCAAAGACTAAATAAATTACTAAACTTTAGTAAATCTCTAGTATAATGTCCAGTAATTAAAATATTAGTCATCATATTTTTTTGAATAAACCAATAAATAGATTTTTAGAAATAGAAATAAATAAATTTCCGTCTTTAATTTGATTAATATGTTAGTTTATGAAAGGTGGAAAAAAAAGGATGAATTGAATACCAAAATAAAAATTTGGAAATTTTAATTTAGAAGAATAAATTTCCATAGAAAAAATATTATAATATGTTGAAGTTTTTATATATATTTAAAAAAAATA
>LPNX010348029.1:30140-98813 GCA_001517045.1 Pseudotsuga menziesii
ATTCATGACATAATAATATTTTTTGGTATGTTTAAATAGATTACAACGCTACTAATAGTGGAGTTGACATTTATTTTGGTATGTTTGAAGTCCTCCCACCTATTACTATTTCCTTATTCCTTGTTATTGTAGGATGCATTTAATTCATTGGATTGGATTGTAGGATGCATTTATACTTAATGTCATATTTAGATGCTCTTAACTCAATATGGGGAGATGTTGTCACTACAGGTAACGTTCACAAAATAAAAACTAATTTAAAAAGTCCATGTAGGCTCATAACTTGTAAAAAGGAAAAAAATAATAAAAAAATCCATGGCTCATAGAATAAAATGTTTAAAATCAAGGTTGATTTATCTTAAATCCGGATCTCTTAAGTAACGAGAGAGACATGTGTAAGATTTTTTTTTACCCTAAATTTTTTACATATTAAGGAAAATTGGATCTCTTTAGATAATTAATAGATCCAAACTTAAGGTGAATCTATGCTAATAGTTTTTTAAACAATGAAATGTTAAATAAACAACATAAGCCTTAATATTAATGAATTATGTTAACTTTTGCTAATTAAAAATTAGAGTATTCTATTTTGTAATTAACCCTTTAGTTAGATAAATAAAAATAAAAAAACTCTGTAAAGCAAATCAAAGTATAAATATGTATGAATTCAAGACACAACGATGCAATCCATTTTTTTTTCATCCATACTTAGTACAAGGTTTATTTCCACTTATTGTAAAAATATCATTTAGTACAAGGTTTATTTCCACCTATATTATATTTGATTAAAATATTTGTACATAAGAGTACAAAATGTAGATTATGGGAAGAATAATTGGTCCTAAAACTATAGGCCAAAACAGAAGAGTCTAAACCCCAATAAACCAAGTCACCACATAACCAAAGACAAACTATACACAAAGTACATATAGTCGAAAAGTAAATCGACAACAACCACCAGAAAAGGCCCAACCAAAAGAAAAGAAGGGCTAATCCTCAAAAAACAAAAAACAAAAAAACAGGCCATGGTCTGCAATATTTATGTTTTTCAAAGTTATGTAATATTTTTGAAAATTTTTAGTGATGAATATTTTTGAAAATTTTGAATATTATTTATAAATAAATGTTTTATTGGTTTTATTATAAATTTTGAAATAATTGCATAGATTCTCCTTGTTTGAGGGCTTGAGTAATTTCCTCCTAACTTTTTATGGAAAAGAAAAATATAGCATGATATTGTAGTTCATTAGGCTCATGATTTTTTTATTCACATTTTCCATCTCTTGAATCTGTAGAAAACTCATCACGATGATAACACAGATAACACATCAAAATGTGTTTTTGAATATGAGTACTACAAAGAACTATACATACATATATAGTGATGGTTCGATCTATAATGGTCATACTTCACGTAGTACTTACAAAAGAGTCATTTTTACTTTAAGTTCATGGATGAGCAAAGGTTCTACAATTAAAAATTTTCTCCACAACATCACATAACTTGATAAAATCTCTAGAATGTCTTATAATTCCTTGCAAGTAGGGAATATTGTAATCGCTTGTGTTTTGGTTTCCATGGTATGGTAATTGCATATTTTTATTATATAGTTTTTAAAAAAATTTACCAGTATTTCTAATGTTTTTGTACTTACCCCTCTTATTGTAAAATTAAATTTTTACTTCTACCATTCTAACAACTCTGACATCTCAGTTTTGACCACTGCTCTCTCTGACATCTTTGAAATCTGGTGCACCTTCCAGCTGGATTATAATGATCCTCGGGGCTATCTGCATGCAGGAGCGTGGATATTTGCATGCTATCTGTGTGGCATGCATTGGGAGCCTCGGGAGCTTGGATATTTGCATGAATGCATCTGTATCAATGCATGTATCTTAAAATATTCTAGTCGTAACACAAAAAATCGATCGACTATAATGTCTTTGAGCTATAATCTAAAGTTATTGGATTCCCATTCATAAGTGTAGCATGAATCCTTTTCGTTGAAGATAGATAAGCTCCAAGAAAATTACAGAGCCGAGAATATGGATCTGTAATCTCACAAACTGTGTGTCTAGATCAGCTATGGGATCCATGATGGTATCATGGGCGATGAGCCGAATCAAGGATTTTATAGTGAAACCACTAGGAACATTACGGAGCAAAGGGCTCAAAATGATGGAGAATCCAGAGAGGATAATCTTGCTTCTTCCTTGCAAGAGTTGCAGTGCAGTGTTGCGCCTCCGTCACCTTGTTTCATGTGGCAGTATGATATCAAGCACGATTATTACTACGAAGGGACCAACAACTCCACATTGCAAATTTCACCAAACTCATTGGCTAAAGTATCTCAAAGCCCTGAAGCATTGGGGTTAATGTAAATGACAATATATCTCCCTTGCTCAAACCTAAAACTATCACGTAAGAACCATTTACACATTCATAAATATGTTATGACATTTAATATTTGGAGTTGGAGAAGTAATATATAATGACGTATAGACCAACTGCATGAACCTCGGTAAACCATATCAATAAATATTAGAACTGAAATATATGCATGTCAATTGGTTCAATCCTAGAAAAATATTCCATTAATTTCCAGAGGGTGTTTCACTGTTATGCAATAGGCCTAAGAACAAGGCGGCTAATCAATATACTAGTTCAAAGAGAAGAATTCGAAGCATCCTGGCCAAATAATAGCTTTAATTTTTCGTCAAAATTTCTATTCTAGTGTAAATGTAAATTATCGTATTGCTTCATACACCAGGTTTTGGTGGCATACTGTTTATGCATGTTTGTGTGAAGATCAAGTCTGGCTTGGACTCCACATAAGTAGCCCTATTTCATAGTGGCTTCCACTGCCAACCCCTACCCATGAGGAAACTCTAGAAACTCTACTACCCAAACACGTTATCATGAGTGCAAGGAATTGCGTGTGGGTTTACTGTTGAATTGTTTTTCTTAATGCTATTGGACATTAGAAGCAACTAGGATTATCAAATGTCAATGCAAAATAATATCATGAATCCCAAACAATATATAGAAACAGTATTCGAATAAACATATGCATTCCTTCATAAAAAAAAAGTCAGTATCTATGATATTGTTTTTGAAGTATGGGATTCGACACTTCAGTTCATGGCAGGTTTCAGATCAAACCATCATTAGATAGAGAAATGTCATCAAACTTATATTTCAGACTAGGGAACACTCAACGAATTCCAACGGTCTGATTGCTTTGCTCCCATAATTTAATAATAATAATAGCAGCATAAAATTGCAATCATCTACCGCCACCATAAAATTGCAAAGAGGCAGAAAACATAACAAAAGGGTATGATATTAAAAACTCTAACAGGGCGTCAACAATGGATAAGTTTTGATAGCGTGACAACGAATGAGAAATGGATAATACTTGTAACTAAATTCGTATCACCGCCCTCCATTTAGATCCGTTCCATCCAATTCCATGCACACTAAGTGAGTTAAACTCTAAACTCTAGACCATTTGCACTATTTTTTTTTTTAATTCTGACTAAAATTTAGCAAGAATTGAAATTGTAGTTTTAGTTTGTTTAAATTACATAATGCTAATTATAGAGAAATTACATAATGCGAATTATAGAGAGGGCTGAATCTATTTTTACAACCACAATTGAATTTTCAACAATCAAAATCTTAATTTCAGCATTTCGACAAATTCAGCCAACAATAATGAAAATGGTCAGGAGTTTAGCTCACTCAGCTAGGCTTCATGGGATACTGACCGCCCATTTCCTTCGTTGTCGGAATTTCTCTTATTGTGATTTCATTCGCAAAGAATCTGCAAAAAGTAAAACAAAATATATTACAGTGAAAAACCCTAAAAAAGAGATGTTGCAGTGGTAGAAGCTATTTGACATGAGAAAGAATCTGCAAAAATTTAGAAGAGATGGCTATCATAAAATAAGTATATTTAACATCAAAAGGAAAGAGCCTGCAAAAAGAAGAGACGTTAGTGTGGTGGACACTATATGAAGAAGTCATCGAATATGTATATTTGATAGAGCCTGTTGCCGCCTTTCACACTCCTGGGTTATGTGGCAAAAATATTCAAGCCACTCAGTGTGTCCCTGGGTGCAAGTCTCGAGTCAAGGTTGTCACCTTGTTCTTCACTCCTCCATTTAGGCTCAACTCCTAACGAAGCCAAGGGGGGTAGACCCTATTAAGTTATTTAGGCAAAATTATTTAGTATGATGATATTAAAGACTAAGTTTTTTAGGAGTTTCAATTTTAACAATTGTAAACAACAAATAACATGATGAGATAATCACAAGTAAGCACGAAAATGACACCCAATCACACATAAATTGAAAGAAATAAATAGTTGACCAGTGCCTTGAAAATGGAGTCGAAAAACAATTAAGAGTGCTTGGAAGTGCTATAATGAATGTTGTGCAATTGTATCTTGGTTAATTTTAAATTAATGTAAGAAGATGAGTAATTTAACTTAGGCGAGGGGACTCCAGATATACCCAGGGGGTACTTGAAGTATGTCCAAAACTAAACTGTGACAGCTACCCACAAGGAATATGTGGGCTGAATGGAGTCTCTGAGGCCATTGTTCATAATGCACCTGAAGGTGTAACAAAGATCAGTGCCCCAAGGTCACTTTTTAGGAGTTCTTGCTTCCTTTGGGTATTTTGCCACTGTAATGGTTTGATCGAGGCGTTGGATTTTCTCCTGATGGTTTGTCAATTTGGGGAGAGTGAATCCTAATTATTCTAGTCACTCAAGTGCTTTTGATGCAGCTTGACTGATCAGATGAACCGCGGCCAAGTACAGAGCATACACACTAGAGTCTTTGTTATTTTTAGTAAATTTTAAGATAGGTGTTCTTGTTAAAAAGAAAACCCTCTAGGAACCTCTTTCGATCCAAGTGGATCTCAATCGGGAAATAAAGGAGGGGTTAATTTTATTATGTCTAACAAAAAAATTGATGAAAAAGGAATCTATGATACACAACGCCGGTTTTCTAATTAGTCCTACCACGCATCTCTTTCCCCTTGCGGGTCAATCAGGAAGTCGTGGGGTAACTAGTATGATTAATTTTGAAATTAAATAATGAAATAATGCAAAATTATATCAAAGTATATAATCCTGCATGTCAGTACTAAACTAGATCAAAAAAAAGGGAAAAAAGCAAAAAAGTGAAACGGACGCAGATCCCCCCTGGGGGAATGGGGAGCGGGCTCAAAAGAGCCCACTCAAAAAATATTTTATTTTATTATTATTGGTTACAATATCAGCAAGATGAAATATCAGAAATCTCTTATTCCTTATACGGGATGAAACCAATATCTTACAACTCTCCAAAAAATTTAAAATTTAGTGAAAGGGAAGACCCCTGGGGGGATTTGAACGCTCCCGAAGCCACTTTCAAACAGCAGCTTATTTTCTTTTCTGTTACAACTGATAAAAAAAATCAAGCATGTTAGAATAACATATGCCCAAAATCACTTTAATAGTACCTTTGGATCAACCTACCTTAACTAAAAAAAGATTAAGTTGAAACTAGCTAAACAGGTGAAAAAGGAACCAAGGAAAGCAAGCTTTCCTTGGGATCTTGGCTTGATATTTGTGCAGCCAATGAAATATGCCCTGATTGCTGGATTTAATCTTTTTAAAACATAAAAGGAAATCTAGAGCATGCAACCTACTGATTTTCTTTAACTTGCCATGCAAAACGAACGATTTCCTTATGCTAGATCTAGAATGCTTAATGATGCTTTTCAAAATTGAGATCTAGACTATGAGATTTGAAATATAAAATCTATGTAAATTTTACTTTTATATAACATATCCAAATGATAACAAATCTTTTGAACACAGTAACCATGTAAGAAAATTGATTTTTTAAAGGAAAGAGAAGAAGAGGAGAGAAGGTCAGCTCGTTGCTTGAATGGAACAAGTTGAAAGAAGGCCCTTTTGTGGAGCGCTGAGGGACAGGATCTTGAGCTTATTGGATAAGGAATGGCGTCAATCTCGATCCACACCTTCGTCCAATAGGGAACCTGCAACTAGATAACTCAAGCCTACACAACAACTTGTGAGATCTGGATATAGATGTATAAAGCAACAAAAATGAAAGATCATGCAAAAATAATCTTATTTAAGCATATAACTTAAATTATTGAGCATACATAATATGGATAAACAAGAGCAAGTAATCTAACTTGACTAGTTTACACCCTTACTTGATTCAACTGAATCTTTGAAGCCAGAAAACAAAAGCAACACAGAAATTGGAAAGAAATTGCAGTTACAACATTAGCAGCATGACGCTGGGAATCCACACAAACACATGCACTACATGGTATAGCCTCCAAAGATTTTTTATTCACAATAAAAATATAACAGTTTGACAATGGAAATGGATCCTCAATCCAACTCTAACTATCTTGGAAGAGGTAGCCTGAGCTTTATTTATACAAAAAAATGAGATCCAACCCAGGAGGGGCACAAATCCCAAGGAGACAAACCACTGCAGCTAAAGGAGAGTCAATCAATGCTGATCTCAAGCCGAACTAAGCCTACTTGTCAATCAAGGGGCTGATTGAGTTGACAAATCAACCCACAGAGTGACACATCAATCCACATAGCTTTCAGGAGAGCCCACACGTGTGGAGGAGAGAGAGAGGGCGTAATTCCCCATAAAGGATGCTGAAGATCAACTCTAGATCTATCCAGATCACCTCCTTCAGTCAAGGATTTGTCAGATCCAGTCAATCTGGTTCATATATGACTGATTTCAATCAAATCAGCTGAGAATCCACTGATCCAGGATTTTGGATTTGCTCCATTATTCATCAATTTATTAATTAAAATAATCAATAATTGATTTTTGGGGTTTTCTGACCTGAGTGATGGAAAATCACTCAAAACCTGAAAAAAGTGGGGCCATGAGTTTACATGGTGCTCTTAGCTTGAAAATGAGCACCTACATGACTGAAACTGATTGTTTGGCCCACTTTTATTACAAAACCAATTTTTCCAATTAAACTATTAAAAAATAGCCTAAGTTTTGGAAAGATTAAATTTTAATAAAAAACACTAAAAAAATTTAAAATTTAAAAAGGTTGAAAAAATCTAGGGGGACTTAGACATGTTCATATGACTCGACCATGATGCCTAGCATGTTTATACATTGACACATAGACTCTAATAACCTCAATAGGCCTAAATGTCGGGCCGACCACCTCAACTTTGGAGGTATGGAGTGAAAAACTCAGAAATTATTAGTCGTTTATTCAACAACCAATAATAACAGAGGGAAAAAACACCCTGGGCTGATTGGATTGACAAATAAAGTCTAAGAGACCAATTCTTTTACAAACACTATCATTCTAGAACATTTATTACAATTCCCCGGCCATGGGGTATGAACACGTGATATAGTACAACAAAGCTTCCCAGAAGCAAGACTGAAGGTCTTCTGAAGTCCGAACAAGTTATCCTTGTCCAGTTCACCAGGCTCACTTGATAAAAAACCACTAAGTACAACTTAGGTGGTAACATTTTCGCTCCATCTAGGGACACATTCTCTGATTGATCTTATGTTCAAAGGAGAGGATGTGACAACTCCGGAATCTCTGGATCATGCATAGCAATTAGAGTTTGTCAGTAACATGTATATATAAAAAATCAACTATAAAAGAAAAGTAATGTACATAATTTGTCTATGATGTGCAAAAAGGGAATATTTTACAAAACTAATCTACAAAAGAAAATTTTTGAGATTAGAAACATGGTACAAAATACCTATAATACACGAATATCTATAATACAACAATATGATACATAAAATTTTAAAGTACATGCAAGGAAAGGTTTAGAAATTGGCCCTGACACCATCGATGCCAATAAAGGCATCAAACTGTCTTAGCGAATAACATCTTGAGGAGGAAACCATTCACTGGCAAGCTCAACCTTTCTCCTTCTAGATAATTTAGATACAAAGAATTTGTTCCTGCTACTTCATCAATGATGTATGGCCCCAACCATAAGTTGTCGAACTTTCTGTGTTTCCTAGGCTGCTCCTGTCGTTTGTCCCAACGCAAGACTATGTCACCTACTTCAAAGGATCCCAGCTGGGTAGCTCTATCAAAGGTTCTTTTGACCTTGTCTAAGTTTCTGATACTTTGGTCAAGGGAATTTCTTCTACTGTCATCTAACTCGATCAACTGGTTTATTCTATTCTGAATGGCCTCCTGATCTGAGCTGAAGGTCTAGAGAAGCTAATACTTTGGAAGCTTTAAATGGACCGGTAAGGTGACATCTAGGCCATAGAATAGTTCAAAAGGGATCCTCCCAGTTGAACTTTTCTTTGTGATTCTATCGGCCTATAATGCAAATTTGATCTTGCTATCCCAAGCCTTCCTATTGTCACCCACAATTTTCTTGATTATGGTCATTAAGTTCTTGTTACTTGACTCAGCTAGACCATTTCCTTGCGGATAATAATTGGATGAATGGGATAGGACAATGTTGTACTTCAAACAAAAGGATGACATCTCGGAGGAAACAAATCATAGACAATTATCTGTGATGATTCTAGCTGGCACACCTAATCTTGTCATAATATTATCTTCTAAGAAATCCATGACGATAGCATCGATTTCCTTCTTGGTGGGTATTGCCTCTACCCACTTGGTGAAATAATCAGTGGTGGTAAGAATCCAAGAATAACCATTGCTTGACTTATCTTTGAACTTACCGATGAAATAAATCCCCCACTACTGGAAAGGGGCTTGGACTACTATTGGATTTAAAGACAAGGATTTCATTTGTTGCTTTCTAGTGAATAACAGACACTGGGGGCTTGATCATACGTTTGCAATTCCAATTAGATTAGTTTTTTTTTTAAATAAGGTTTTTTATAACTTTATATAGAGAAAGGGGGATGGCTAAGGCATATACAATGCGATTGATATTGGGCCATGGTCTGAAATATTTATGTTTTTCAAAGTTATGTAATATTTTTGAAAATTTTTAGTGATGAATATTTTTGAAAATTTTGAATATTATTTATAAATAAATGTTTTATTGGTTTTATTATAAATTTTGAAATAATTCCATAGATTCTCCTTGTTTGAGGGCTTGAGTAATTTCCTCCTAACTTTTTATGGAAAAAAAATATAGCATGATATTGCGGTTCATTAGGCTCGTTATTTTTTTTATTCACATTTTCCATCTCTTGCATCTATAGAAAACTCATCACGATGATAACACATATAACACATCAAAATGTGTTTTATAATATGAGTACTACAAAGAACTATACATACATATATAGGGATGGTTTGATCTATAATGGGCATACTTCACATAGTACTTACAAAAGAGTCATTTTTAGTTTAGGTTCATGGATGAGAAAAGGATCTACACTTAAAAATTTTCTCCACAACATCACATAACTTGATAAAATCTCTAGAATGTCTTATTATTCCCTGCAAGTAGGGAATATTGTAATCGCTTGTGTTTTGGTTTTTGTGCTATGGTAATTACATATTTTTATTATATAGTTTTTTAAAAAATTTACCAGTATTTCTAGTGTTTTTGTACTTTCCCCTCTTATTGTAAAATTAACTTTTTACTTCTACCATTCTGACTACTCTAACATCTCAGTTCTGACCACTACTCTCTTTGACATCTTTGCAATCTGGTGCACCTTCCTGCTGGCCTATAATGATCCTCGGGGATATCTGCATGCAGGAGCGTGGATATTTGCATCCTATCTGTGTGGCATGCATTGGGAGCCTTGGGAGCCTGGATATTTGCATGAATGCATTTGTCTTAATGCATGTATCTTAAAATCTTCTAGCTGTAACACAAACAATTGATCGAATACAGTGTCCTCGAGCTGTAATCTAAAGTTGTTGGATTCCCATTCATAAGTGCATCACGAATCCTTTTCATTGAAGATAGATAAGCTCCAATAAAATTACAGAGCCGAGAATATGGATCTCTAATCTCACCAACTGCGTGTCCAGAACAGCTATGGGCTCCATCATGGTATCGTGGGAAATGAGCTGAATCAAGGATTTTATATCAAAACCACTGAGAACATTATAGAGAAAAGGGCTCAAAATGATGGAAAATCCAAAGAGGATAATCTTGCTTCTTCCTTGCAAGAGTTGCAGTGTACTGTTGTGCCTCCGTCACCTTGTTTCATGTGGCAGTATGATATCAAGCATGACTATTACTATGAAGGGACCAACAACTCCATGTTGCAAATTTCACCAGACTCGCTGGATAAAGTATTTGAAAGCCCTGAAGCATTGGGGTTAATGTAAATGACGATATCTCTCCCTTGATCAAACCTAAAACTATGAGGTAAGAACCATTTACACATTCGTAAATCTGTTATTACATTTAATATTTGGAGTTGGAGAAGTAATATATAATGACGTATAGACCAATTGCATGAACCCCGGTAAACCATATCAATAAATATTAGAACTGAAATATATGCATGCCAATTGGTTCAATCCTAGAAAAATATTCCATTAATTTCCAGAGGGTGTTTCACTGCTATGCAATAGGCCAGAGAATAGGGTGGCTAATCAATACACTAGTTCAAAGACGAGAATTCGAACCATCCTGGCCAAATAATAGCTTTAATTTCCCGTCAAAATTTATATTCTAGTGTAATTGTATACTATCATATTGCTTCATACACTAGTTTTTGGTGGCATACTGTTTATGCAGGTTTATGCGAAGATCAAGTCTGGCTTGGACTCCACATAACTAGCCTTGTTTCATAGTGGCTTCCACTACCAACCCCTCCCCATGCGGAAACTCTGGAAACTCTACTACCCAAACACGTTATCATGAGTGCAAGGAGTTGCATGTGGGTTTACTGTTGAAGTTTTTTTCTTAACGCTATTGGACATCAGAAGCAACTAGGATTATCAAATGTCAATGCAAAATAATATCATGAATCGCAAACAATATATAGAAACAGTAATTGAATAATCACATGCATTCCTTTATAAAAAAAAATTCAGTATCTATGATATTATTTTTGAAGTATGGGATTCGACACTTCAGTTTATGGAAGATTTCAGATCAAACCATCATTAGATAGAGAAATGCAATGGAACTAATATTTCAGACTGGAGAACACACAACGACTTCCAACAGATTGATTGCTTTGCTTCCGTAACTTAATAATAATAATAACAACATAAAATTTCAATTGTCTACTGCCACCACAAACTGTGAAATCGAGTTTTTTTGTACTTGCAGAGAGGCAGAAAACAAAACAGGAGGGTATGATATTAAAAACTGTAACAAGGCGTCAACAATGGATAAGTTTTGATAGCATGACAAGGAATGAGGAATGGAGAATACTTGTAACTAAATTCGTATCGCCACCCTCCAGTCAAATCCGTTCCATCCAATTCCACGCACACTAAGTGGGATAAACTCTAAACTCTAGACCATTTGCACTATTTTTTTTTTTAAATTCTGACTAAAATTTGGAAAGAATTGAAATTGTAGTTTTAGTTTGTTGAAATTACATAATGCTAATTATAGAGAAATTATATAATGCAAATTATAGAGAGGTATGAATCTATTTTTACAACCAAAATTGAATTTTCAACAATCAAAATCTTAATTTCAGCATTTTGACAAATACAGCCAACAAAAATGCAAATGGTCTGGAGTTTAGCTCACTCAGCTAGGCTTCACGGGATACTAACTACCCATTTCCTTCATTGTCGGAATTTCTCTTAATGTGATGTCATCCACAAAGAATCTACAAAAAGTAAAACAAAAGATATTACAGTGCAAAACCCTAAAAAAAGAGATGTTGCAGTGGTAGAAGCTATTTGACATGAGAAAGAATCTGCAAAAAGTTAGAAGAGATGGCTATCATAAAATAAGTATATTTAACATCAAAAGGAAAGAACCTGCAAAAATAAGAGATGTTAGTGTGGTGGACGCTATATGAAGAAGTCACCGAATAGGTATATTTGATAGAGTCTGTTGCCGCCTTTCACACACCTGGGTTACGTGGCAGAAATATTCAATCCACTCTGTGTGTCCTTGGGGGAAAGTCTCGAGTCAAGGCTGTCACCTTGTTCTTGACTCCTTTGTTTAGGCTCAACTCCTAACGAAGCCAAGGGGGGTAGACCCTATTAAGTTACTAAGGAAAAATTATTTAGTATGATGATATTAAAGAGTAAGTTTTTTAAGAGTTTCAATTTTAACAATTGCAAACAACAAATAACATGATGAGATAATCACAAGTAAGCACGAAAATGACACCCAATCACATATAAATTGAAAGAAATAAAAAGTTGACTAGTGCCTTGAAAATGGAGTCGAAAAACAATTAAGAGTGCTTGCAAGTGCTGGAATGAATGTTGTGCAATTATATCTTGGTTAATTTTAAATTAATGTAAGAAGATGAGTAATTTAACTTAGGCGAGGGGACTCCAGATATACCTAGGGGGTACTTGAAGTATGTCCAAAACTAAACTGTGATAGCTACCCACAAGGAATATGTGGCCTGAATGGAGTCTCTAAGCCTATTGTTCATAACGCACCTTAAGGTGTAACAGAGATCGGTGCCCCGAGGTCACTTTTCAGGAGTTCTCGCTTCCTTTGGGTATTTTTCCACCGTAATGGTTTGATCGAGGCGTTGGATTTTCGCCTGATTGTTTGTCAATTTGGGGAGAGTGAATCCTAATTATTCTAGTCACTCAAGTTATTTTGATGCAGCTTGACTGATCGGATGAACCGCATCCAAGTACAGAGCATACACACTGGAGTCTTCGTTCTTTTTAGTAAATTTTAAGATAGGTGTTCTTGTTAAAAAGAAAACCCTCTAGGAACCTCTTTCGATCCAAGTGGATCTCAATCAGGGAATCAAGGAGGTGTTAATTTTATTATGGATAACAAAACAATTTATGAAAAAGGAATCAAATATACACAATGCCGGTTTTCTAATTAGTCCTACCACCAATCTCTTTCCCCTTGCGGGTCAATCGAGAAGTCATGGGGTAAGTAGTATGATTAATTTTGAAATTAAAGTATGGAATAATGAAAAATTATATCAAAGTATACAATCCTGCATGTCAGTACTAAACTAAAGCAGGAAAAAAGGGAAAAAATCAAAAAAGTGAAACAGACGCAGATCCCTCCTGGGGGGATGGGGAGCGGGCTCGAAAGAGCCTACTCAAAAAAGATTTTATTTTATTATTATTGGTTACAATATCAGCAAGATAAAATATCAGAAGCCTATTGGTCCTTATATGGGATGAAACCAAGATGTTACAACTCTCCAAAAATTTTAAAATTTAGTGAAAGGGGAGACCCCTGGGGGGATTTGAACGCTCCCAAGGCCACTTTTGAACATAAGCTTATTTTCTTTTCTGTTACACCTGCTAAAAACTAGAAAGAATTCTAGAATAAAATATTTCCAAAATCACTTTAAGAGTACCTTTGGATCAGCCTACCTAAACTCAAAAAAGATTAAGTTAAAACTAGCTAAACAGGTGAAAAAGGAAATAAGGAAAGCAAGCTTTCCTTGGGATATTGGCTTGTTGTTTGTGAAGCCAATGAAATATGCACTGATTTCTGGATTTAATCTTTTTAAAACATAAAAGGAAATCTAGAGCATGCAAACTACTGATTTTCTTTAACTTGCCATGCAAAACAGACGATTTCCTTTTCCTAGATCTAGAATGCTTAATGATGCTTTTTAGAATTGAGATCTAGACTATGAGCTTTGAAATAGAAGATCTATGTAAATTTTACTTTAATATAACATATCCAAATGATAACAAATCTTTTGAACATAGTAACCAGGTAAGAAAATTGTTTTTTTAAAGAAAAGAGAAGAAGAGGAGAGAAGGTCGACTCGTTGCTTGAATGGAACAAGCTGAAAGGAGGCCATTTTGTGGAGCGGTGAGGGACAGAGTCTTAAGATTATTGGATAAGGAATGGAATCAATATTTATCCACACCTTCGTCCAATCGAGAACCTGCAAGTAGATAACACAAGCCTGCACAACACCTCGTGAGATTTGGATATAGATGTATAAAGCAACAAAAATGAAAGATCATGCAAAAATAATCTTATTTAAGCATATAACTGAAATTATTGAGCATACATAATATGGATAAACAAGAGAAAGTAATCTAACTTGCCTATTTTACACCCTTACTTGATTCAACCGAATCCTTGAAGCCAGAAAACAAAAGCAGCACAGAATTTGGAAAGAAATTGCAGTTACCACATTAGTAGCATGACGCTGCGAATCCACACAAAGACATGCACTAGACGGTATAGACTCCAAATATTTTTTATTCACAATAAAAATATAATAGTATTACAATGGCAATAGCTCATCAATCCAACTCTAACCAGCTTGGAAGAGGTAGCCTGAGCTTTATTTATAGAAAAAACAGGAGATCCAACCCAGCGGGGGTGCAAATCCCAAGGAGACAGACCACTGCAACTGAAGGAGAGTCAATCAATGCTGATATGAAGCATAACTAAGCCTACTTGTCAATCAAGGGGCTGATTGAGCTGACACATCAACCCACAAACTGACACATCAATCCACAGAGCTTCCAGGAGAGCCCACACGTGTGGAGGAGAGAGAGAGGGCGTAATTCCCCATAAAGGATGGTGACGATCAAATCTGGATCTGTTCAGATCACCTCCTTCAGTCAAGTATTTGTCAGATCCAGTCAATCTAGTTTAGATTTGACTGATTTCAATCAAATCGATTGAGAATCCACTGATCTAGGATTTTGGATTTGCTCCATTATTCATCAATTTATTAATTAAAATAATCAATAATTGATTTTTGGGGTTTTCTGACCTGAGTGATGGAAAATCACTCAAAACCTAAAAAAAGTGGGTCCATGGGTTTACATGGTGCTCTTAGCTTGAAAATGAGCACCTACATGACTGAAGCTGATTATTTGGCCCACTTTTATTACAAAACCAATTTTTCCAATTAAACTATTAAAAAATAGCCTAAGTTTTGGAAAAATTAAATTTTAATAAAAGACACTGAAAAATTTAAAAAGTTGAAAAAACCTAGGGGGACTTAGACATGTTCATATGACTCGACCATGATGCCTAGCATGTTTATACATTGACACATAGACTCTAATAACCTCAATAGGCCTAAATGCCAAGCCGACCGCCCCAACTTTGGAGGTATGGAGAGAAAAACTCATAAATTATTAGTCGTTTATTCAACAACCAATAATAACCAAGGGGAAAAACACCCTGGGCTGATCAGATTGACAAATAAAGTCTAAGAGACTGAGTATTTTATACACACTATCATGCTAGAACATTTATTACAATTCCCCCATGGGGTATGTACATGTGATATAGTACAACAAAGCTTCCCAGAAGAAAGACTGAAGGTCTTCTGAAGTCCGAACAAGTTATCCTTGTCCAGTTCACCAGGCTCACTTGATAAAAAACCACTTAGTACAACTTAGGTGGTAACATTCTAGCTCCATCTAGGGAACCATTCTCTGACTGATCTTATGTTCAAAGGAGAGGATGTGAGAACTCCAGAATATTTGGATCTTGCATAGCAATTAGAGTTTGACAGTAACATGTATATATAAAAAATCAACTATAAAAGAAAACTAGTGTACATAATTAGTCTATGATGTGCAAAAAGGGAATATTTTACAAAACTAATCTACAAAAGAAAATTTTCGAGATTAGAAACATGGTACAAAATACTTATAATACATGAATATCTATAATACAATGATATGGTACACAAAATTTAAAAGTACATGCAGGGCAAGGTTTAGAAATTGGCACTGGCACTACCGATGCCAATAAAGGCATCAAACTGTCTTGGCGAAGAACATCTTGAGGAGGAAACCATTCACTGGCAGGCTCAACCTTTCTCCTTCTAGATCATTTAGATAGAAATAATTTGTTCCTGCTACTTCATTAATGATGTACGGCCCCGACCATAAGCTGTCGAACTTTCTGTGTTTCCTAGGTTTCTCTTGTCGTTTGTCCCAATGGAAGACTATGTCACCTACTTGAAAGGATCCTATCCGGGTAGATCTATCAAAGGTTCTCTTGACCTTGTCTGAGTTTGTGATACTTTGGTCAAGGGAATTTCTTCTACTCTCATCTAACTTGATCAACTGGTTTATTCTATTCTGAATGGCCTCCTGATCTGAGCTGAAGGTCTGGAGAAGCTGATACACTGGAAGCTTTAAATGGATCGGTAAGGTGACATCTAGGCCATAGACTAGTTCAAAAGGGCTCCTCCCAGTTGAAATTTTCTTTGTGATTCTATCGGCCTAGAATGAAAATTTTATCTTGCTATACCAAGCCTTCCTATTGTCACCCACAATTTTCTTGATTATGGTCATGAAGTTCTTGTTACTTGACTCGGCTAGAACATTTCCTTGGGGATAATAATTGGATGAATGGGATAGGACAATGTTGTACTTGAAATAGAAGGATGACATCTCGGAGGAAACAAAGCATGGACCATTATCTGTGATGATTCTAGCTGGCACACTGAATCTTGTGATAATCTTATCTTCTAAGAAATCCATGACTATAGCATCAGTTGCCTTCTTGGTGGGTATCGCCTCTACCCACTTGGTGAAATAATCAATGCCGGTAAGAATATTAGAATAACCATTGATCGAGTTATCTTTGAACTTACCGATGAAATCAAGCCCCCACTGCTGGAAAGGGGCTTGGACTACTATTGGATTTAAAGGCAAGGATTTCATTTGTTGCTTTCCGGTGAATAACTAACACTGGGGGCAAACTTTGACAGCCTTGTGCACATCTAAAAATAGGTTTGGCCAATAGTAGCTTTCTCTAAGGATTTTATGGGCGGTTGTTCTTGCTGCAAAATGTCCACCACAAAATCCTGAATGGAACTCAACCATGAGTTTTTTGGACTCGGGTTCATCGACACATCTAAGTATTAAACCATCAGGGTTTCTCCAACCAAAACCATATTTTGTGAAACAATACTTAGTTTCTTTTAACCTTAATGCTCTTCTTTTATGTCCAGGTAAGTGATCAGGGCATGTAAGGTTGCGGAGGAAAAATATGATGTCGGTGTGTTGTTCTAATCTCTGAAGCTCATATGATACACTTTGTTTTGAATCACTGTTCTGGCAGATTATTCCTAAGGCCTTTTCATTTCCTTGGGTCAACATCTTTGCAAGACCTTGTCCCTTAATTAACTTAGTAGGTTTTATCTCTAAATCATATTCTTGAATCTTTGAAACCTACTTACCCCTGATTCCTAGACAATCTTGTTGAGACATGATATCCTTGACAGCAGCATGGGGTACATACGCAATGATTTTGGAGTAACCTACATAAGTCCTGAAATGTTTAAGGGACTTGACAAGAGAATAATCCTATTTCTCCATGGTGGTATACTTCAACTCTGAATTTTGCAAGGCTCTACTCATAAAGGCTATAGGTTTCTCTTGTCCCTCCTTATTTTTTTGGAGCAAAACACCGGCAATGGTGTCTTCTGAGGAAAAGGAAAATATATGGAATTCCTTGGAATAATATGGACTAATAATAATGCAGGTATCACGGATATGAGGGTTGGATGGAATGATATGGGGTAGATGGATGGAAGTTACAAAGAGACAGTGAGGGAAGTCGAGGAAGGAAGTGGTCTTACGAGAGGAGGAGCAAGGTTTCCACAAGAGAAGAGGCAGTGGACATGAGAGAGTCCTGGTGCAACCAAAACATGAGATCATGAGAGAAGACCACATGGGATGAAGTGACCCTACAACGACGGAGGAGACAACCAAGCTACGCCCGAGTCAGAGGAAAGATTGAGCCAGAGAAACAACGTACCCACATATTTGTGTACTGCACCACACTTAGGAAGGAACACGACCTCGACATCGACTTTTCCGACATATCAACAACACTCTAATAGTAGCAAAGCAATGATTGTAGGAAAAAGGTCCACGATGGCGGTAGATGATGTGAATTTACCCCTATTTCATGGGAACGGGACTAAGGATCTTGAACAATACTGGTTTTTGTATGAAGCAGTGTGGACTATCAACTAAAATCCAAATGATGATGTTAATAAGGGTCAGTTGGCGATGACCCTTCGAGGACGCACACTGGATTGGTTCATGAAGTTTGTACAAGTTGCTATGAGAAATCTAGCAAACACTCTGGAAAAAATCAAAAAAGGATTAATTGAATAATTTAGAAATCTGAAATCTGAGGCGCCATACATTACTGAGCAGATACATATAAGGAAATATCCAAATGAAACTGTTTGGGATTTTGATCAGTGATTCAAGAAACTGATGGCGAGAGTCAGTTTTGAGATGAGTGATGTTCAACATAAAGAATTGTCCATTGCGGCATTGGTACTGCACATCAGTCTTCCATTGATGCAGCAGAAGATTGCGACACATAGAGAGGCTCTGGAGATTGCGATGAAGTTGGAGGCTTCACCCATTGGCGAGAATGAAATCGGTGTGAATCATATCCAAATGCAACTGGAAATCTTGACACTCTAGCTGCAAGATATCAAGAAAGGAAAAGAACATTACGAAGAAGTTTGGTGTGCTTGATGCCAAGCAGATGGACATACTAAGGATCAATGCCCATATTTTTGAAACTACTTACTGTCGAGAGCCTCGAATCCATTGAGTTATGGCAGTATTCCATGGTGTCGTATCTGCTAAGTTTATGGGCACCAACATGAATATTGTGGATATATGCAGAAGATGGTCATGAATCCAACGAATTTGTACTGCACATTTTGTTGATCAGTTGGGCATGAAGATAAGGATTGACGCACATATGATCTGCTGCAGGAAAAAGCAATGGACATGTACTACATGAAGGGAGAGGACCATAGAATGGTGCAGCAACCACAATAGTAGACATTGGTGGGACAACCACCATCGCAACTGCAGATGCAGTTTGTTCCACAGGCGCAACCAAAACCACAGTTTGTACAACAACCACAACCATAGATGCAATTTGTGCCACAATAACAGTTTCTTCCACCACCTCCGTAGTGCAATCAGATGTAGATGGCTCCGTAACAATTGCAGTATGCTCAACCACAGTGTGCACATTTATAGTAGAATCCCCCGCAGCAGCAACAAATCAATCAACCATAGTATCAACAGCAAGGAGGATTTCATGGAGGATTCTAAGGAGGACGAGGTTGCGGACCTGTACAATGTTATAATTGTGGAGTGTTGGGACATTATCACAGACATTTCTTGCAATTGCAAGCACAATGTACTTATTGTATCATTGTTGACCACATAGTTGAGAATTGTCCACAGCTGATCGCGAAGTGGAAGGAAGGAAATATTCCTCAGTTGCACAACCATAATCAAAATGAATTGCATAATAAGAATCAATTGCAGAACCAAAACGAGCATTAGAACCAGGAACAAGAATGCAAATCAGAATGTGAATCAACTTGTGAATCCACCGCTGAACCAGAATCAAGGACCAACTATTGCGACGATCTCAACAAAACCAAGAACGTAGGATGTTGATGTTGTTGTCACTACACGTGGAGGTGTGACGATGGGGGATGATGGACCACTTTCACAAATTTTTCTTCCCGGGAAGAAGAAGGTGCAGTTTGATGTCGACGTTGAAAGAGATACATTCTTTGAAGCGCGTTATGCAATAGGAAGGAATCCTGGTAAGTTACATGTCTATGAGATGCCCACTATTTTTTATTCCACTTCAGTAGTAGGACCATCACGACAACATGGTACCTTGCAGAAATTATTTGATAGTTGCTTGTCACTCGCAAGGGATCTTGATTCCCTTGCTAATATTGAGGATCTATTGCATCGACCGACCAAGGGATGAAAGGAGTCCACGGTGACCTCTTTACACAAGAAAAAAGACAAGAAAAGAGATGCACATGAATATTCAGATTAGGGACTATGAGGTAGATTTAGTCATATTAGATCTAGGATCAGACGCCAACATTTTAATGAAGCAAACCTAGGATAAGATGGGGAGCCAAAAGTTTCTTGGTCCCCTGTGTAGCTGAGACTGGTTAAGTAGGCTAGAGAAACACCAATTGGGCGAGTTCCATGTCTTGCACTCAAAGTGGAGGGAACAAAGACTTATGCTGATTTTGATGTGATTGAAGTTGTGGATGTTGGAGGTTCATATCTCATGCTACTAGAGATTGGATGGGCCAATGATAGTTTTGCAATGATCAATTTTTAGAAACCTATTATGAATTTCAAAAACCATGACATCAGGGTCATCACTTCGATGGACCCGACTGAAGGACGAAGATATGTGGAACTAGTTAAAGAGGAAGTGGTAAGAGGATGGGATCACGCATATAACATCTCAAAGGATTACATCAATCTGACTACCGATGGTGATATTGGTTGGCGCAGCTCTAGCTCTTCGTCTTTGGATTTTGATGATGCATTGGAAAACTAGAAGAATAGAATGCACGAGGTATCGCTTCAGAAGTGTGGCTTGATTACATAGTCATTGTGTCGAGTCACAACAAAAACTATTGAGCTACCAATATATGAAGGATTTCTTGACTTGTCCAAATTTTTAGTTGAATTTGAAGATAAGGCATAAGAACCACAGCGGTTGTTGGAGTTGGATGAAGCATTGAAGGCTACTCCATCACAGTGGTGGGCGACCCATAAGAAGTTGATCACTGGATGGTCACAGTGTCGAAGATTAATGACAGTTTGCTTTGGTGATGCAGAAGAGTACCATGCTGGAAGGTACGATGGGAAGAGTAACCCTGGTAATCACCTGATCGAGTGTAAGACCTTGTGGGAATCGCGACCAAACAATGAGTGGGTCCATGATTGTTTCCACACATTGGATGAAATGCCACGATCATGGTATGTATCAGCCGATTTTCATAGAGAGATCACTAGTTGGGAGGAGTTGATGATTTTCTTTAATCACACCTTCAGTTTCATGGATACCAATCCATCCATTAATAGTGCATTGCACCACATCGACGACGTTGTTCTGAAGGTAGTACCAGTTGCATATCCGATGGATCAGCATGAGAGATGTCCGATGCAGTCGATGATGGAATGCTACAATGTGATGGAAGGACCAGACAATGGTAAGGATCCATGAAACATCAATATTCTAGAGATAGAAAGGAGTTGAGATGTCGCAGATTTTGACGTCCCCACAAACCCAATGAATCAACCGTTAAAAATTGGGAAGGATAACATTGGGACAGAGGAGAACCCAAAGTCTGAAAATGTTGGGGACTATTGGGATGAAGAAACCATGGAAAAAATAACGGATCTGCTACATGAATTCCAAGACTTGTTTCCTACAAAATTTTCCGAGATGAAGGGAATACTAGAATATTTAGGAGAGATGAAGATTCCACTGAAACCAGATGCGAAGCCTATGAAGCAATGGCCATATCGATTGAATATGGGATATAAGGAGAGGGTCAAAGTGGAGCTTGATAGAATGCTGGATGTGGGGATAATAGAACCACTTGAGGAATTGGAATGGATCAGTCCCATGGTTTTGCAAGACAAGAAGATAGGTGAGGTTTGGATTTGTGTTGACCTCATAAAATTGAATTATGCATGCTTGCATGATCCATTTTCGACACCATTCACTGATGAGGTGCTCGAAGGAGTGGGCGATCAAGAAATTTATTCGTTCACAAATGGATTTTCTAGCTATCACCAAATTAATATTCCGAAGTAAGATCTCCACAAGACAACCTTTGTTACTGAATGGGGATGTTTTTAGTACACTGTAATTCCTTTGGATTGAAGAATACACCCACTATATTCTCTAGGATTGTTTTCGCGGCATTCAAATATTTTCTTCAAAAGTTTCTGGCGGTTTATATGGATGACTAGACAATTTATGGATTGACCAGGGACCATCTAGCGAACCTGCGACTGATGTTGGAGCGATTTCGTCAACATCAGATCATGCTGAACTAGAAGAAGTGCATTTTCTATTCACCATTTAGGATGTTGTTGGGACACATTGTTTCCAAGCAAGGACTGTTGGTTGACCCTGTGAAGATTGTGTTGATTTTGAGTTTGCCACCACCTACGAATGTGAAGCAACTGAGAGTGACACTGGGACACATGGAATACTACCGCAAGTTAATATGAGGTTATGTAGAAATCACATCTCCTATGGAGAGTTTGCCCAAGAAGGATGTGGTCTTTGTATGGATTCAGGATTGTCAAGGCAGTTTTGAGATAGTAAAGGCAAAGATGGTGTCCACACCAATACTATTTTTTCTTGATTAGAATAAGGATTTCCATGTCCATGTGGATGCATCATTCATTGCACTGGGAGTGGTGCTTCCACATCTAGGTGAAGGAGATCTTGATCACCCGATTGATTTCTCTAGTCGAAAGTTGTCATCAACGGAGAAAAAATATACAACGATAGAGAGGAAATGTTTGTCAATGGTATATGCGCTACAGAAGCTTTGACATTACCTATTGGTCGGTCATTTCAAGATGTTCACAGAACATTCTGCTGTGAAATACCTAGTCAATAATCTTGTGTTGGACGGGAAGATATGTCATTGGCTACTTCTCTTTCAAGAGTTTGATTTTGAAATAATTGTGAAGCTAGGTTGCTTGAATGCAAGACTAGATGACTTATCACAAATTGAGATAGGAGAAGAACCAACAAACATTTATGATGGGTTTCCAAATTCAAAACTATTCAGAGTTGAGATGGTTGATGATTACTATGAGCAAAAACTTTAGTTTTTAGCCACAGGAACAACACCAGAAGAGCTTACTACAAGTCAGCAAAAGCAATTGGTTGTTAAGGCTGCGGATTTCCAGCCGATCGCTGGACAACTCTATAATATAGGACCAGATGAGATCTTATGGCAATGTGTCCTACCGCATGAACAAGGGAAAATATTGGGAGAGGCACATGCAGGATTCGTAGGTGGACACTATGGTGGTTGCACTACTGCTAGGAAGGTGCTTTGTGTAGAGATTGGGAGGCCCACTCTCCATAGTGATTCGACGGACTATGCACAGAGGTGTGATGTCTGTCAAAGAACTGGGAAAATGTCAAGGGGGGATGAGATGTCACTGGTAGCTCAAGAGATGTTGCAACCATTTGATAAATGGGATGTAGAATTTGTGGGACCAATCAACGCACCTGGGAAGAGAACTGGTGTGTGATACATCATTACAACGACATACTATTTGACAAGATGGGTGGAGGCCACACCTATAGTAGATTGCACCACTGCTACAGCAGCAAGGTTCTTTTTTGATAACATTATTACTCAGTTTGGGTTCCCAAGGATATTGATGAACGACCAGGGGAGTCACTTCATCAATCGCATAGTCATTGCATTGATAGAATAGATTTAGATGCATCATAAAAAGAGTATCCTATATCATCCACAAGTGAATGGGACAGTGGAGGCATTCAACAAGGTTTTAGATCATGTGCTCACAAAGGTATGTAACGCGAACCATGATGAGTGTTATTTGAAGATTCCCACAGTCGTGTGGGCATATTGCACCACTTGCAAAAGATTGGCAGTACATACACTGATCAAATTAGTGTATGGGAAAGAGGCAGTCATGCCAAAGGCGTACATTGTTCCAAGTTTGCACATAGCAGCAGCGAAGGGCATGGACAATGAAGCGACATTGGAAGAATGCCTGATTGAGTTGATGCAGCTTGAGGAAGACTAATTTGTTGTAGGATTTCACCAGAACATTGAGAAGGATCGACAAAAAGATTGGCATGATCGACATATTAATCACAAACAATTTCAGCAAGGAGACCTGGTACTGATGTATGACAGCAAGTTTGCAAAACATCCGGGTAAGTCACAGATGCATTGGATATGTCCCTATCTCATTAATTCCATTACTTCAGGAGGCGTAGTACAACTGTAGCAGTTAGATGGAGAGATGCTACCAAAAATAGTGAATGGTAGCAAGATGAATCCCTACAAGACGGGCCAAGAGCCGCGCAATGTTGAAGGAACTGCACGATGAAAAAAAAGGAGTGAAAAAATCATTCTATTTTTGCATAAGATGGTAGTTAGGAGGATGGTGCACCAAGAGGAAGAGTATGCGTAGGTAGGAAGTCAAGTATCGCAATTAGGGAGTTCTATTGCAACATTCACAGGGCCGTGACAGATTCAAATCAACAATAAATTCAGTGGTTAAAACAATTATCCAATGTTGCTCTCAGATGAGACGCGTCTTAATGACGGATCTGACTGTTGGATTGACAAGATCGACGGTTGATTCAGGCAATTAATGCACAATTTTGTCGTGATGATAAAAAGGACATCACAATGATTTGGTCATAATGGGAAAAAGATCGATTTTTCGCTACAATAAGTGGTCGAACACGGTCAAAAGTCACCATTATGCAAAGTGTGAATTGTCGATAGAGTTACAGAGAAGCGTTGCACTAAGTTGAGTTGTATTGATTGGTAGAGTTGTAGAGTAGAGTAAGGTTGAGTGCCCATCGAGCATTGGGGGGAACTGGTGTAGCATGCTACGTGAGAGATATTTTTGGCTCTTTCTAGGGGTTTTTAAGCCCCTTTTTATGTTTTTGAGCCTTTGTAAGGGTGTGGGGGTTAATGAGGGTGATGAAATAGATGTCTTTGGGTGGTGTAGGTCATGTAGAGATTATCGAGGGATTTTTTGGGTTAATAGATTGTCCCTAGATGTGTGAGGGCAGGAGCTCATTGTATGGCCGATGGACATCATAGGATTTTCTCGGGAGAGGTGGTGCTTCCTTGGCTGGGGCATGGCGGATTTTGGTTTTTGTATTAATATGGTTCCTATCAATGGATGAGATACAAATAATGTGTGACATCTATATGGACGAGGTGGGAATACCCATGATCGTAATGATGTCAAAATAATAATGTGATCTAAGCTCCACAATGCAAGAGCCGATCATGTACAACTATTGTTACATAGTGGTTTCCTCAAGAAGAGGCTGAATACAATACGGATCTGAAGAACTGCTACATTAGACCCATGGAATTATCATGGAATGCTATATTCTCATAACTAATGATCTGTTGGATCTGGAAGTGTACATAACTATAGGGACTCACTGACGAAGAGTCAGAGTCTCTGTGGTACAGCATGTTGCATCAATCATGAATCTATCTCGAAGCACTTCTCTGGGGCTTCTGAACACTGTCTCCAACGCAACCTGGAAATCATAAGGGACATGAACATGTTTGGGTCCCTCAATAGACTCATGAATATGCTAGAGTCAGGTGACATCTGGGGTCTTCGACCAAATACTGCACAGACCAATACCCTATATGAATCTCAACGGTCTGATGATGTAGCTGAGTCGAGCATGTGAGACACAACCATCCCGAGAGGAACTAAGGACTCCTCTCAAGTGGTCCAAGGAACTCATCAATGAGGTTAATGAAACTAGTATACAGAGACCTCTGGTTCTATCCCCTAGAATATATGTGTTGTTGCTGACAGAGGGAGACCTACAACTAACCAAGGCAATGGTGTTTCCTTGACCAGAAGCATGAGGGAAATAAATAAAGGTGTGAGACAATCTGGGGACTCACACACTGAAAAGGGGAACAGGGGCAGGGAATCAAGTGGGACTCAAACTTCCTTTGTTCAGAGTACGACGGCAGGGAGGACCATGCAACAAATGAAATTAACTCATGGGAAAGGGATCATAGTTGTAATGTTGGGGATGTAACTACAGATGGGAAATAGTTGGGCGAGGTAGACACTTTTGATATTGATGGGATCCAAGGAAAACACATCGCAGAATACTCTCAACAAAGGCGACCCAAAGTGGGAATGCCGCCAAACTGTTATATGTGGGGTGGTGTCTAAAGACACCACTATGGTACGATCTCGTGGATTTTTAGCGAGCCCAATAAAGTGAATGCTCGATGGTGATTTCAATTTTAGAGAGTCTAAAAGCATGAAGAAGAATCCAGTGGGGTCTCTTTTTCATTGATAGTCTCATGTTCCTAAAAAAGGTTAAAAGTGTGCGCAAGAGAGCTCTCCCATCCTTTGGGGGATGGGAGACTTCTTTACCGTTGGTAGTCCAATCAAGCCAGAAAAGGTTAAACCTGTACTGACTAAACGATCATTGAAATACTTTTACGATCATGAACAAAACCAAGTTTGCTTGGCGATATTTTCTTGATGAGAAGGCTGGTAATTAACTTAATGACAACCCATGGTGAGATTTTTCGTCCAGTTCGGCCCCTCTTCCCGAGAAAGTATAAAAGAATGTAGAGGGGAACGATCTTGGATTGAATGTGCCAAGGTGGTCTGTAGTGAGAATTTCTCCTCACTACAGGGGTAAAAATGGCTCCCTTGTGCCTATAGGGCACAAGGGTAGGTTTCTACCCTTAGAAAATAGTAAAAAATGGAATGTAAAAAATGGTAAAAACAGAGCTGTGAATTGATACTGAACTAATCTAAGCAATAACAAGTAAATGGCAGCTAGTGTAAACTACATCTAAGAGAAAATGACAGGAAAAGTAAAAGAAAAACAATGATGGAGAATTTTTGAACCCCTCTGCACACAGTGGGTTAGGGTTCTGCCTCCAAAACCTGCAAAACAAACCTAAGATATTATGGAGAAAACCTGCAAACAATTGTTAATGGAAAACCTGCAAATGAAAAAATTGGTTAGAAAACAAAATAAGCAAATAAACATGCATAAAAAGAAGTTATACCTCACTTGGGTGGAAATGGGCCACCATGCCCTAGCTCATGGGAGCACCTCTCTCTTGGTTGGGGAGCAATGGCTTGGAGAAATGGAAATAGAGAGAAGGGAGAGTGGGTGGTTTAAGAGCAAGAGGTCTCAAAGCATCCATGAGCAGCATAACAATATGCAAATGAGGAGTGTTTTGAGAATGACCCCCCACCCTCCTTATATAGTTTTTCCAAGGGATTTTAGGGTTTTAAGCCCTTGGTCAGGGCTTTAGCCCCTTCCGCCCTAACTTTAGCCCCTTTCAGGGTTTTAGCCCCTTTTTTAGGGCTTTAGCTCCTGGGGGTCTATTTTGGGCTCTTTTTTGGGTTTTTTAGCCCTTCTTCATCCTTGGGCTCTCTTGGAGGTGTGGGGGTCAAGTGGAAGGTCATGGAAGGTCTTATGAAGTGAAATGAGTGTTGTGAGATGGTGTCCTTGGGTGGTGTAGGCCATTGTGAGCTATGTGGGGGATTTTTGGGTTAACATGGTCCTTTTCATATGGTATTCTAAAGAGTCTAGAAAAGGAGATAAACAAGACGATGTAGAGGCCCTTTCCTATAATTTAATGAGCAAGAAAGGAAGCAATGGTGCTCAACAATATTTTCATTCTTTTAGGAGTCAAAAAAGATCTTAACAGAAAGTCCATTATGGTCAACCGATCGAGGGGGCACTGAATGTGCCCCCTTCTCGGGACTATGGACAGTGGTCCAAAGTTCACCCATGCAGTATGAATGGAGCAGGTGGCTCTTGAACATACCAATACATGCATGGGATAGATTGGAACAGAGGCACACTAATCGGTGGAGTAGAGGCACGCCAACTGAGGTGGCTCTTGGACAGAGGTTAGGAGAGTCTTGTGTGAGTTGTGGTGGATGGACTGGACTACATATTATGTTAGTGCAAGTATGAAGGCACTTATATGCCAAATGCATGTGAAATAAATGATCCTCCCTCTGGGAAGTGGTCCGGGAACCCGTGTAAGCTACAGTGCACGGATTTGATAGTTATATGAGAAGGGCATTTAAACTGAGGTGGCTTCCGGGAGATGGTCCAGAATCTCGCATAAGTTGTAGTGGTGATGTGATGCAAGTATAGGTCTGGAAACACTTATATCACAATGTGGTACATAAAATGAGGTAAGTCTAGGGAAGTGGCCCCAAAAAATACTTATTAAACATGAGATGATGGTCTCAGTAAAAGATAGAGGACATAATTATGAACCCGAAGGCGTGATGAGTGTCTCAAATAGACTCCGGGTGACTCTTAACTAGAATATATGGAGAGGCCTCAACCTTGAGTCAGGTCTAGGGACCTGAGAGTATTCTAGCAGGGTGGTAGCTAGATCATACATGCGACATACTGTGTGTATGTGCAGATGTGGTATCGCACCCTCCAATGGGCTACCCTTATGTGGGGAACTATTACTGGAGGGGGTATTTGATTTGTGGTAAAAAACATTGCAAAAAAAAAGGAAAACTAAGTGACTCATTGGTGATGTTTAAGCATAAAATCTCTTGAGGTAGAGCCCACTACGAGGGTTCTCCAAGAGTTGTCCATCAGAGTCAACAAGAATGTATGCCCCTTTTCTAAGTCAACGATGCATGATATATGGGCTGTACCACATTGACTCAAACTTGCCTTTTCCCAACTTATCATTAGGTTGGTCATAAACTAGAACCATATCGCCTTTTCTAAAGCTACGAGGGTGGACATGGGAGTCGTAGTAGGATTTGGACCATGTTTTCGTTGTTTCAATGGCTTGGAGGGAAGCTTGATGGTCTTCCATGGTTTGCTCAAGTTGGAGGACTCATTATTCAAAAGGTGAAGTATAAGGGAGGATTTCTACTATGAGGCAGAGTGATGGGATCTAACACTCTATAGGGAGTATTGATTCAACGCTGTGTACTAGACGGAAAGGGGTAAAACTGGTTGCGTTTTTTTTGGATGTGCGGTAATCCCATAGGGTGGAAAACAACATGTGGTGCCAGTTGATTTTATGGTTTCCTACCATCCTTTGGAGCATTTTTTGGATGATTTTGTTGACTTATTCAACTTGGCCATTTCCTTGGGGGTAGTAGGAAGATGAATACTGGTGTTCAGATTTCAACATGATCGAAATCTCAGTCCAAACAGTGTCTTCAAAGAGTTTACCATGGTCTGAGACCAACTGTTTGGGAACAACAAATTGTGAAATGACGTGGTTAAAGAAGAAACGTGCCACTGTTTCACTTTTTCAATCAAACGTGGGCATGGCCTCAGCCCACTTAGTTGAGTAACAAACTACCATACTGATGTATTTATGACCGTTGGTCGAGGCAGGGTTGATTGTCATGAAGTCGATTGCTCATTTGCAGAAGGGACTGACTGTGACTACGGGGTATAATGGTGCAGGGGGGGTTCTTGCCTTTGGGGCAAAGAGATGACAAATGCGACAGTGTTTGACTGCCTCTATGCAATCAACGAAGATGGAAGTCTAGAACTAGCCAGCACGTAGAATCTTCTGAGCGGTTTCCAAACCTGAAAGGTGGCCACTGCAGGCTCCACTATGACATTCGTTGAGGACTGTCTTGTCCTCATTGCGGGTGAGGCAATGACGTAGGATGGTATTAATGCCTCAATGATATAAAACATCTCCATTCAGAATATGGTGAGCATCTTGATGTCTGATGCGTCTCCTGTCTTTGCGGTTTAAGAGGGTTACAAACTTCTGTGTGTGTAAATATAGGAGGATGCTCCCATACCATGGGTCTTCTGTGGATATGATGAATATGAAATCATAGGTGAGGTCATCCTTAGGTGGCGGTGACATGGTCAATGGGGGCAGATCTTTCATGAGCGTGGCCAGTGTGAGTGAATTTGTTCTTTTCGGGGAAACAAACTCCAAGTCAAATTCTCGGAGGATGACCACCCACTTGGCCGCGCGGCCTTGTAGAAGGTGACAACTTAAGAGGTACCGAATTGGATTGGAGTCAACCACTACTTGGGTATGGTTTGAAATGATGTAGTGGCGCAGATTTTGGGCCAAGAAAATGATGGCGAGGGCCAGGTTTTCCTCATGTGAATATCATAATGGGGGATCTATTAGCTTCTGGTTGACATAATAAATCATGTGCTCCTGACGAGCATCGTCTTCTTGGACAGGGACTCATGAAATGGCATTTTCTGAGGCCGAAATGTAAAGAATGAAGTCTCGGGTGAAGTTTGGTGCCGAGAGTAATGGTACGGAAGCCAGGGCTTGTTTGAGTACATCAAACGATTCCTGTGCTTGTTGATCCCAAACAAAGGGGATTTTGGTGCGGAGCAAGCATACAAATCCGTGGGATTTTGTTGCATACTCTGGTATGAAGCGGCGAAGGAAGTTGGCCTTACCTTAGAGGCTCTGTAGTTGGCGCAGATTTTGTGGTATGGGGAGATCAAGGATAGCTTGAACTTTGAGAGGGTCAATTGTTATCCCTTTGTGGGATATGATGAACCCGAGTAGATGGCTTGCTGGGACACAAAAAATGCACTTTAGGGTATTCAAGCAAACTTTGTACTTGCGGCATCGCAAAAAGACTTGCCGCAAGTCGTCTATATGTTGTGCTCATTTTTGTGATCGATTAGTAAGGTCATCTAGGTAGAAAAATATGATATGGATTAGGTCATGGAAACAATATGTCATGGCGCGCTGGAAGGTGGCTCCAGTGTTCATTAGACCAAAAGGAATTACTCGATATGCGAATGTGCCCCACGGGGTTTTGAATGCAGTCTTGTAATGATGTTCTTTCTGGATCTCAATTTGGTTGTATCCTAAAAAGTCGTCCATGAAGGAAAACACCTCATGTCCAGTGCATGCATCGATGATATAATCAATGCAGGACTAGGCGAAGATGTCACAAAATTCTTGGAAGAGCACTTTGTAGGAAGCGACTTCTTCTGAGGAGCAGGATGCCTCCAGCATGATTTTTTCAACAACCTCAGGATTGGTTGAGATGTTGATTTTAATGGTTGGTGAAATGTTTTCCATGTTCCCTTCTTCGAAGGCATATTGTGTCGAAATGGGATTTTTGAACTAGTCGACTTTCCCATGAATGAAATCCTTTGTTTCAACAGAAAATTGGTTAGACTGCGACACAATTTATTCAAGGAGGAAGAACGAGCGATGGTGCATGTCATCCCATGGGTATTCCAGAGTGATTAAGGATTCCAGTATCTCCTTGTCATTGCAAAAGAAACGATGAGACAAATATGATGGACTGTCAGTGATCGCAGAGATAAGACAGTCTATGGAACTGGATATCATGTAAATGGACATGGTGTCATAAGAAGGAGGTGGGGAATGTACTTCTTTGACCAGAGTGATCTCAGATTCAAGGGCATGTTGTTAAAGGTTGGCTAGGGCTATTCAAAAATCAAACAAGTCCTCGTAGTGGTGAGAATAGTGTCCATACAATCTGTAAAGGGCACAAGCATGTTTTGTTCTCAACAACTTGTTTTTCACTATTGGCCCACTCAGTAGTTCCACCATGGGGATGTTTTCTATTGTATCCATGGCATCCAAATGTGCGCTGATTATGGGAATATCAGGGTCATTTTGCATTGCATGGCCCTTTTCATCGCACACTGTGCATGGCAAAGTCTATCAGGGTTTGGCTGGTGCTTTCTTGTTTTTTCCCCTGGCCCTTTTTGGTTGGGGCGGTGTAGGTGCAGGTGCAGTGGCTGGTTTTTGTGAGTCAGGTGGAGGAAGAGATTTGACCACAATGGGTTGAATGGGGTTCAGCACCACCTGGGCCATCGGAGGTTGGGCCGGTGGGTCAAGGTACCATACAGGAATCCCCAACATGAAGTTGGGTAAGTTTAAGGTAGCCATTACTGGCTTACTGACGATACCAGATGGGGGGAAGAGGAAGGGAATTGTATGCATTGGGAAGGAGCCCCAGTAGTTCCTCGATGATTGCATTTGGGGATGCGCTTGTGCTTGTGTCCGGGATTGGTACTGCAGTTGCAGCTGTGAATGGTGTTGTAGCGGCAGATGATATTGTGGCTGCTAATGCAGATGGTGTTGCAGCTGCAGATGATGTTGTGGTTGCGGATGTCATTGCGGTTGTTGTTGGGGCTATGGCTACAGTTGATGTTTGGGTGCAGCAGTGTTGGATGACAGCATAAACAAATCCATAGTCTCATTTGGTGTTGGCAGTGGTGACACTAAGGGGAAGGATATTGTCATGGGGGTGTCGGCAAACAACCCAGGGACCACATTTAATAATGGGGAGGCGGGTATGTCATCGACAACGTTATTGAATGTAGGGATAACATTGGTTGGTGCAGTTAGCCCTTATGGATCGTGATAATTTAATTGGTCAACCATCACAATTTTCTCATCATGAGGGAACATCATGAGATGGAAACCAATTTATTCTATGGTTGTCATGGCGTACATATAACTTCTTCTGAGGAGAAGGTTATAGTCCAAATTAGCATTGACAACCTCTATGTCAATAAGTACTGTTTTCCTGGCTAATGTAATGGGAACATGTGGAAGGATACCTTGGGCTTTAGTGGGATGGCCATCATAAGCACACAGAGTAGTAGTGGATGGTTGTAGAATTGGGGACCCAATTTTTTTCCATACTAAGGACATAACACATGTGGATGCCCCCTCGCCAACGATGCACTGGTGCACACCCAAATTCTGGATGGATACTGGAACTTGGAAGGAAATGGTTGATCGCATCTGGGGCTCTCCGTTGTCTATGTTGAACGTGATCAAATTGGAGTCAGAGGGGTCTACATCATCGAGGGTGGCTAGTAAGTCCTTTCATTGCATTGGGCAAGTTTTAAGTACCTCAAGAGAATACATGGTTGTAGGTGTTTGGGCCAAGTCATCCACAATGTTGTAGCTCACAACAGCTCTAGCCGTGGCATTGTTGGAAACCCACCGTATGGGGGGGGTGTGGGGGAAAAGGGGGTAAATGAAGAGGTGTATTGGTTGTTTTGGACATGGATTCCACTGATGGGTTAGTGGGTTAGGTGTTGGATCCGTACTAATTTCTCCTCATCCATAAATTGACCTCTTCGGTTGTCAAGGCTAGCAGGTGGTGAACACTTATTTCTACTGTCAGAGGTGTAGTCGAGGCAGTGGGATTGGGTTGGGGAGCAGGTGTGGTTTCTACTAGTCCTCAGACTGGTAATTGGTTTTGAGCACCATAGGAGGAGGGCTTGGTGGTTCCGGATTGGGTTGATTTGGGGTTTCCGTATTAGTAGCATGATGAAATTCATTCTGAAAGTCCTGCTTAGCGCGACCCATGAAGGGGCATTCATGTATATAATTCCCATATACCTCGCACAGTTTGCATGGCTGATTTGTGCGTAACGGAGCGTTGCATCTAGGTGGGTTTGGTTGTTGAGGATTTTGAGTTGGTCGGTTTTCCCTAGCATTGTTGGGAGGATTTGGTTGTTGAACACCTCCTTGTGGTTGGTTGTTGTGTTGATTCCTAGCTCGATTGTTTCTGGCTTACGCTTTTTGGTTGTTGGGGGCTGGTTGGTTGGGACAGTTTTGTTGTACAAACACTTGTTCCAAAGGTGCTGGTGGAACTGGGGCATAGTATACTTGGGGGCCGAGGGGTGCCACAAATGTAGGCATCTGTCCCGTATATTGTTGTGCCGGCCAAGTAGGTGCATGGGTCTATTACTATGGCGCAGGTTGTGCATGGGAGGTTGTATCTCCAGATTGAGACATCATTCTTCGATAGTCGGGAGATTGGTTTGGGTAGGCAACACTAGGGGTGTTGCTTGGTTGCGGTGGCATTGTAGGTGGTGCCGAGTGGTGTTGTATTTGGTGGGAGATAGAGCCTATGATGCCATCTGCAGTGTGGGATGTCCCAGGCGCATCCTGGTAGGAGGTGCCTGCACAGGGATTGTTTGGAATGATGGTGTAGAGGTATCCAGACTATGCATAAATGAGGTCAAACTATTGGGCCTTCAAGATGGCTTGTTCCTCTATTTGGGGACGTTCAGAGGCGACGTCCTTGGCTATAGGTGGCAACAATGTTTTCAAGAACCAATCAAGGAAGATCCTATCATCAATATTGATCTTGCACAAGCTACGACATCGCCTCCACTCATGGATGTGGTCGGTTATGTGGGTCGCAGCGTTTTGGTGGAAAGATAGCAAGATTTCCACCCCTTCATCATATCTGATGGGGAGTTGGAAATATTGCAGGAACATAAAGGCAAAGGAGTTAAAGTATGGGTACTTGGAATGTGGTAGCTCGCTGTACCACTTAGTTGTAGCACCTATGAGGGTGCATTGTAAAAGTATGAGTCTGATCGAGTCATCGACGATGCTGTTTGATGAGAACCATAGATGAAACATCATTATATGGTTTTGGGGGCACTCCCTTGCCTTCTCTTCAAACTTAGGGATGTCTAAAGGGAGCTTGGTTGGTATGGGGGGCCAAAAATCTTGGTGACAGATAGGGAATTGGTTAACCTAGACAAGTCAGGCAAGTTGAGGAATGGCATGAAAGGGAGGTTTGAACCAAGGTTAATATGGGAGGGACTAACAATGGTGGTAGGGTTTACAAAAACATGATGCCCATGAATTACTAGGGGGACCTATAGCATAGTTGTGGATGGGCCACTTCCCCCAGGTATGACAAGTGGGACAGTGTGATTGGAAGGGCAACTTCCCCTAGGTATGATAGGTGGGACAGTGTGAGCAGATGGGACACTGCCCCCACGTATGACAGGTGGGGCAGTTTGATCGCTAAGTATGGGTGGAGGTAGCTGACTTATGAGATTCTGCATGACCGTGCTAGGACCACTGGTAGGGGTGTTGGTGGTGGTGTGAGGTATGGACATGGGTCCACTGTGAATCACCAGTCCAGAAAATGGTTTCGGGTTTGCACTAGCCATGGGGCTAGATGGCACAGTGTGTAAATCGGGCTTAGATTGATATGAGTCTGAGTTTGATTTAGAGGATGTGTGGTCTTCTGACAGTGTAGAGGGTCGTCGAGAATGGTCTTGACGATGTTGTTTCAAGGACCCGGATTGTGGTGGATCGCCTCTCAGGCATGAATAAGAGCGTGGGGGATCAACTATGTTTGGTTGGTAGTGTTGGAGTAGGGTCCTGCAACTATGGGAAAAGCTGTTGTTTTGGAACGAGTAAGTCAAAGGTAACAATACCTGAGCGGCCGAGAAGAGAGAGCTCAACCACTACACTTAAGGTAGTGGCCGAGAGGAGAGAGCTCAACCACTGTATTTAAGGCAGTGGAAAAGACAAGAGGGCTCAGCTACCCTCATAAATAGAAAAGGGAGCAATGAGCCAAAGTATTGAAGATGAAGTATAGAAGGGAAGAGACCAAGGAAGCGGCGCCAGTACCCACGGTCAGCGCCGGGAAGCGTGGAAGACTGCAAGAAGCTGTGGTGTGACGGAAAGAGGCAGCTCAAGTACAGATACACCGACTGTCACAGTTAGGGTTTTGGGTTACTGTTGGGAGAGGCCCATAGTGTTGTAATGGCAAGACCTTCAGGCTGCCTATAAAGGGATGTATTTTGTATTGTAAAATGTTAGCTATTCAGATATTTAGCTAGCAAGAACATTCAGATAGACAATTGGAGAGTTAGTTAGTCTGTTAGCTCATACCCATTTTGTAATATAGAAGAGTCAAGCTCTGGTTCTGTTATTCAGTCTGTATTATCTTACTGTAACTAGTAGCTGACTCCTAGAGCATGTATGTAACAATCCACAGGGATTGAGAGAGAGAGAAGAGGAGTATATTGTAAGAGAAGCAATATAAGAAGAGGAGAGATCTAAGAGAGAAGGGATCCTAGCTATGTGCGCGGAGTTACCCAGAAGATCTCAACTGCATATGAGGTGCAGCGGAACTGTGTTTACTCTCCCAAGTTATAATATATAAACCAATTCCCGTGGACATAGCTTCTACCCTGGAAGTGAACCACGTAAAATCAGTATGTTATGTGACTGTTTCAGGTGATTGTGCTTTACTTAGTTGCTATCTATTATCTGCTACATGAATGCCGTATATCAGTTAGTAAATGTCTGTATGTTCTCATTCAGTTACAGCATTATAGAAGGTTAAAGGCGAGTTTAAATGTATCAAGTGTCTGGATATGAGTTTACCAGTGCTTGTTTCGCATAGTAATAGTCACTCTATTAAGTGTTCCAATATACTTATTTAGCAAGTTAAGTATAGTTGATGTTGAATGTGTTGAACCGTGAAAGTTCAAGTAAGGTTGTTTAACACCCTGTTGAAAGTTAGCCAATTTATTCCACCCTGTGAGACAGCCTTTGGACCTTGAGGGTTGCATAGGGCCATACTATAGGAGATATTACATTGACAAGAGGTGATAATGCACCGTCAAAGGAGTTGCGGTGTGAGATATCGCAGATAGTGAGAAACATAGAAGGGAGAGTTTGCGCATCGTTCTAGTCGCTTCGATGTGATAGGATTCCTTCCCCTATTAGAGTCCGTGAGTAAGAGAGAATTGCGACTTGCAGAAAGATATCGCTGGCTAAGAAGAGCCACGAGACACCATGATGCTACAAAACCTAGTTAAGGACACTTGAGTCTTTAGCAAACCCATCTAAGATCACTTCGGGTGAGACTTCAGGCCACTCTGCGGTCTGTTTCCAAAAGGGCCAGTGAGTTAGGGGTGTTGTTGGTACATTATAAGTAAAGCCGGGTCTGCCCAAAGTAACGAACAAATGGTTCCGTTGCCAGTTTTGAACAAACTAACGAGCTAATGTTCTGTTGGCATCCTACTAAAGAAGAACTCAACCAGTGGGTTGGGTCTACAGAAAGAGAATTTGCTACGATAGAAAACAAGAGTCCTACGTTGAGTACAGAGGATTGGTTACAAAAACATATCTTCACAGACTTGCATACGATATTTTTTGCGACCTATGGAAATGAGTTGTATGACTGGTTATCAAAGTTGACTGATAAGCATATATTCAAGAAGAAAAGGAACATTCTTTGGACACCGGAGCTGATTCAGACCATAAGGAGCGTCGATAATCCCCTTTCACGAGCAGTGGAATTCTGGCTTGCGAGTGTGCTAGAAGGCTTCATCATGGAGTTTGCAGTCGAACAGAGAAAAAGCTTCAGTGAAGCCGAGTAGTACTTCTTCAAAGGATATCGTGGCAAGTACCTGAACTCTTTAAATTTTTCCATTAAGATGCTATTACATGAAAAAGGAGTACTTGATATATATTTAGATGAATAAGTTCAGTAAGTGTAATGTCACAAGAGTTTGAGAGTGATTTTGATGAACTTGGACGTACACGTAGTGGAAAGAAATATAAAGTAGATTTTAGATCTTCTGTCTTTGAAAATAGTTCAGACAATACTAGAGAACAGAGTCACAGTAATACAGAAAGAATAGAAGGGGGTATCCCTTACCACCCTTACACCCAACAGAAATCAACCGGGACTCAGAATAATCCCGTAGGAACTACATCTAGTAGTTCACACACAGCACCTACTACCGCTCCGTCACCTATATCTACACCGCCGAGTGGTAGTAACATAGAAAATCAGCATCCACCATGTAGAAATAGAATGGGGGATGACATGAATTTACCTACCTTTAAGTGTACAGGGGCAGAAGACCCAGAGCAACATTGGTTTCTATGTGAAGCCGTGTGGCCCATTAAAGGGATCCAAGATGATAATATTAAACTTTTACAGTTGGTCACCACACTTAGGGAACGAGCCTTAACATGGTATATGAAGTATACCTCAACGCTGCCCAGAACGCTCGTACAGGTCTGGACTGCCATGATTAAAGAATTTAAGAAACCTAAGTCTGAGTCACAGTGCATTACAGAGCTCAAAGACATTAAACAGTTACCTACAGAGTCAGTATGGGACTTTGATCAGAAATTCAAAGCCCTTATAGACCAATTTAAATTTGAGTTTGCGCCGAAGCAGCATAAGGAATGGTTTATTGCAGCACTGCTCCCCCATATCAGACTGCCACTGATGCAGTAGAAACTCCAGATCCAGGATGACGCGTTGGAGATGGCAATGAAACTAGAGGCCTCACCTCTAGCTGAGACCAGTACAGGTATGACAAACCTGCAGAACCAGTTAGCTAATCTCACCTTACAGATGCATGAGATTAGAAAAGGAAAAGAGATTGCACAAGAACTATGGTGCACAAAGTGTAAAGGATAGGGCCATACTAAAGATAACTGTCCAGTATTTGTTGAATATCTAGCAAGTGGGGCTCCTAACCCCTTAGCATAGACTCAAGGGCCGTGGTGTGAACTATGCAGAACAAGAGGACATCCACCTCAGCAATTCCCTTTACTTCAGAAGTATGTACAGACCCCTAAGAATTTATACTGTAACTTCTGTAAGTTAGTAGGACACAATGAACATAATTGTAGAGCTTATGATCTCATGGTCGAGAGAAAACACGACTTGTACAGAGTCCAATCAGAGACACTAGGTCCAGCACCAGGACCACAGCATGAACCTGCTCATGGTGGCCGTGGAGGAGGCTTTGGCCGTGGTGAAGGCTTTGGCCATGGCCGTGGACCGATCACTTGTTACAACTGTGGAGTTATAAGGACATTATGATAGGGATTGTTAGAGCCCTACTACCACATGTAACTATTGCAAATATTACGATCACGCTATAGAAGAATGTCCTACCTTGATAGCCAAGATTAGGGAACCTAAGCTAGCAGTACACCAGAACATTCAGCTTATTGCTGCTGAGTAGACGGAACCAGAAACAAGAGTCAACATTGTGACTCGCAGCGATACTTCCACCAGTGGAACATCGCCGGATACTAAAAAGTACACAGGTCCGGAGTGGGTGCGCAAAGCTACTACTAAATCAACACCCCCTGACCTACAGAATAATAAAGAGACATTTCAGGAAGCTAAGACTTTATTTAATGACCCTACGCAATCAGGAGCGTAGGTACAACCGTCTAGGGGCGTACCGCAGCAAACACCATGTGGCGTTAGCCCTGTACAGATATCATAGGCTACCACATCAGGAATATGTGACGAGGATGAGTCGACAGGAAGTGTACAATCCTTCCTACAGAGTTGTTTAAAACTCGTGAGAAATGAGAAAGCTATTGGAGAACTTTAGTGCATCATAGATCAGTGTTAGCCGTCTTCTTCCATGAGCAGTGTGCAACGTGTTGTTCATAATATTATGGGCCATACAAGAATAGGAAGAGAGATGCGACTCACAGCACAAGTTGGAGAATTTGATGAGGTAATCCTGGACTTAAGATCGAAAGTTAATGTTCTAACTAAGCAGACATGGGAACAGATGTGTAGCCCTAAGATAGCCAGATCACCCATCCATCTGAGACTATCCAATCAGCAGCGAGTATCGCCATTGGGTCGATTACCATAGGTGCCAATTGACATTGACGGAGTTCGTAGCTTTGCGGACTTTGAAGTTATAGAAATCATTGGCGGTAGTAGACCGTATCCAATGCTACTAGGTATCGATTGGGAAAACGGTAACATGGCTGTTATCGATTTAAAGAAAAGACAGATGACCTTCGAGGACAATCAGATTCGGGTCATCGCACCGTTGGATCCTTTTCAGGGTCCTAGATATATTGAACCTATCCGAGCAGAGGATGAGGCACGTAATATGGAGAGCCTCTATCAGATGATGGCCAATCAGGGCGACTACATCAATCCAACCGCATAAGGGAACATTAGTTGGCGATGCGACAACTCATGTACATCAGACTCAGATGTTGGTCTAGAGAACTGGAAGAACAGACTTTACAAAGTCTCATTTTGCAGATGTGCATTTATGACTAAGTCACTGCGATGGATTGGCGCAGAGATTAAGGATACTCCATCGTTTGATGGCTTAGCAGACGTCAACGAATTTTTAGAGCAGTTTGAACAAGAAATTCCTCAGGAACAGAGGATGTCAGTCATTGACCTTGCGGTAAGAGCCACACCTGGAAGATGGTGGCATGCACATAGAGAACATATCGCATCATGGGATGACTTCAAGAGATTGATGGCGATCAGGTTTTCTAATGACAAGGAGTACCTATAGCAGAGGTACACAGGAGAAAGTGACCCCAGGTCACATATTAAAATGTGTGAACAGAATTGGTTGAACATTCCCGAGGATGAATGGGTTCACCTATTCATTCATAATTTAGACCAAATTCCAAAGAACTGGTACACTAAGACCGAGTTGCGTAGAGGAACCATTACATGGCCACTTATGATAGATAGATTTGAACTCACTTTCACTTTTGAATCTGAGTATCCAAGTATTGATGTGGCCCTAGACGTCATAAAGACTAAGATATTTGAGGACTATACCATATTAGTACATACTCAACCCGAGTGGGCCATCCAGTTAGAAGATGTGCTCGAGTGCTATAACTTCGCAGCAAAACCAGAGGATAAGGATGAGGATCCTTGCAGCATCAAAATTCTGGAGTCAGAAGGGACTCACGATGTTGATGGACCGAAGCTACAGATTCCAGCTATCACAGACCCCATCAAGATTAAAAATATCAATATCGGCACAGACACAGAATCAAAGTTTGCCTCTATTGGAGACTATTGGGACGATGAAATGGTAGCACACATTGCAGATCTGTTACATGACTATTAGGACTTATTCCCCACTAAGTTCACAGAAATGAAGGGAATAGTAGGAGATCTAGGAGTAATGAGGATACCATTGAAAGAGGATGCTAGGCCAGTCAAACAACATCCATACAGATTAAATCCGTGGTATAAAGAAAAAGTTAAGGATGAGATTAATAAGATGCTAGCAGCAGGCATCATTGAGCCCGTAGAAGAAAGCGAATGGGTTAGTCCCATGGTCGTGCAAGAAAAGAAAACCAAAGGAGAAATCAGAATTTGTGTCGATCTGCGTAAACTCAACGATGCATCACTTCATGACCCATTCACAACACCATTTACTGATGAAGTGTTAGAAAATGTGGGAGGATAGGAGGTCTACTCCTTCACTGATGGCTTTTCAGGCTATCACCAGATCAGAATCCATCCAAAAGATCGATATAAGACCACTTTTTCAACAGAATGGGGCTCATTCCAGTATACGGTAATGCCCTTTGGTCTTAAAAATGCACCAGCTATCTTTTCAAGAGTAGTAGTTGCTGTATTTAAAGAATACATCCATAAATTCCTAGAGGTTTATTTTGATGATTGGACTATATTTGGATTAATCGACAAGCACATAGGAGATTTAAGACTGATGTTAGAGAAATGTAGGTAGTACCAGATTTCTCTGAACTTGAAAAAATGTATATTTTGTGCACCATTTGGTATTTTGTTGGGTCACATTGTTTGCAGACAAGGCTTGATGGTAGATCCTGCAAAGATTGCCATCATTGTAAATCTTCCAGCGCCCAACTCAGTCAAGCAATTGAGGACAGTACTTAGTTATACTGGGTACTATAGAAAATTCATCAAGGGTTATGCAAAGAGCACAACACCGATGGAAAAGCTATTAAATAAAGACGTCAAATTCCTATGAAATGAGGAATGCCAGAAAAGTCTAGACACTCTCAAAGAAAATATGGTTACAGCACCCATATTAGTATTTCCAGACTGGACTAAGCCATTTCATGTACATGTGGATGCATCTGGCATCACACTGGGGATCATCTTAACCCAACCATGAGAAGGGGGTATCGATCACCCTATAGCATACTCAAGCAGAAAGCTATCCACTGCAGAAAATAACTACACCACTATAGAGAGAGAAGGATTAGCTATGGTGTATGATCTACAGAAGTTTAGGCACTACCTGTTGGGTGCCTCATTCAAGATGTTTACTAACCATTCTGCTTTAAAATACTTGGTCAATAAGCCAGTGTTAGGGGGAAGAATCTATAGATGGTTACTCATGTTTCAAGAGTGTGATTTTGAAACCATTGTGAAACCAGGAAGATTAAATGCTGGACTTGATCATATGTCGCGGATAGACTCAGGAGAAGAGCCAAGTAACCTCGAGGACAACTTGCCCGATGCGCAATTTTTTTCTATTCATATCGTAGATTACTACTACGCTGATATCATTCACTTTCTCACCACAGGATGGGCACCTGTTGAGTTTACTAAGCATCAAAATAAACAGCTAGTTGTTAAAGCAGCAGACTTCAAATTGATCGCAAGGCACTTATACAAGTTAGGTCCAGATGAAGTCCTATGCAAATGCATTATGCCGCATGAGAAAGAGGCCATTATCAAAGAAGCACACTCAGGTGCCGCAGGAGGTCATTTCACAGGAAAGCTGACTGCTCAGAAAATCTTGGCTGCAGGATTATGGTGGCCTACTTTACACAAAGATACTAAGGAGTTTTGCAGATGCTACGATATCTGCCAGAGGGTAGGAAAACCTTCACGAAGAGATGAAATGCCGCTGCGACCACAGATCACGCTGCACGCATTTGAGAAATGGGCTATATATTTTGTGGGTCCTATCAACCCACCAGGAAAATGAACTGGTGCGAGATACATCATCACAGGAGCAGAATACCTCACCAGATGGGCAGAGGCAAAAGTAGTAAGAATTGTGATGCTGCTACATCTGCACAGTTCATTTTTGAAAGCATCATCAGTAGATTTGGATGTCCAGTAATTTTGATGAGTGATCAAGGCACACATTTTTTGAATCGCACTATTGAAGCCTTGACAGAGGAATTCCAGATACAACACCATAAGAGCACTCCCTACCACCCACAAGCTAATGGTATGGTGGAGGCCTTTAACAAGATTCTAGAAACTGCTCTTACTAAGATCTGTAACAGCTAAAGAAATGATTGGGACCTCAGGGTTAATGCTGTATTATGGGCTTATAGGACTACATGCAAGAAACTTAAAGGGCACACACCTTTCATCTTGGTGTATGGACAAGAGGCTGTTATTCCTATGGAATATATTATTCCCAATTTATGAGTTGCTCAAATTACTGGGATGGCTGATACAGATACGATGAATGAAAGACTAGCGCAGCTGCTTGCCTTAGAGGAAGATAGATTCATCGCAGGATTCCATTAGAAAGTGCAGAAGGCACGAGAAAAATCTTGGCATGACAGGCACATTAAGAGTAAGACTTTTCAGATAGGATACCTAGTGCTCCTCTATGACAGTAAGTTTATTAAGTTTTCAGGAAAGTTCAAGACGCATTGGTTGGGGCCATATCAGATTCAACAAGTTACAGAAGGAGGTGTCGTTCAACTTAGCAAACTAAACAGGGAGCTTCTTCCCACGTTGATTAATGGTAGCGGGCTCAAGCTCTATAGTGATAGCCACTCCACCTCTCAGTCCTAACTCAGACAGTGTATGAAAGTGTAGATTCCCAGTGTAGTTGAAAGGAGGCATCGTACCGGTAAGTAGTCTACACAGTAAAAAAAAAAAAAATGTTTAAGTTGTTTTGTGCAGGTGATGCGGTAAGGCATCGTAGCAAGATGATGTTTCCCCATGCCACGTAGCTAGTTTTGAAAAAGGACAGAGGGCCAGTCACTTCGCCCTCTGACAAGCAGTTAATCCAAGTACGATAGGTATCCATTGCCCTAGATTTGGAAATAGTATAATGATTTTTCCAGATTTGGTAAAATATTCAACGAGACTGGCACTTGCACACACGTTTTGAGGGAAATTTGATTGGATTTCAGCAATTAATGAGGATCGAAACGACGGGTGTTGTCTTGTCCATGCAATTAATACTGCCAACGGGTCTAGTCTACAGGATTGTTGAGTCACAGATTATCACCTTTGTTATAAATATAAAGATTATCCATACGGAAGGGTTACTTTGGCAATTTCAGAGAGCTATAGAGCAAGTTGCAGAGCTTTCCTTGTGCAGAGATACCCCAGTTACAGAGTGCTATTTTTCCCCAATTTCGTAGCCAGTGCCCATCCAAAGTATTGCACTGAGTGGGTTCTGTCTGAGGAGGAACCTTTAGAAGACATTGTGAAACGATTCCAGAGTGGTGGCCTCCAGTCTGCTATGACGACGCCGCCCAAGGTTGTGAATTTAGGTACATCACAGGTCAAACCGCTGCCAAGGATGAGGAGTCAAGCATAGGATGTAGAAGCTGTCATCAAATTCTTTGCTATAGAGAAGCAGAAAGACAAGAAGATCACTGAAGATAAGAAAGCAGAACAGAAGAATGATGAGAAGAAATCTCCAGCCAGGAAGAAAGTAAAAATGAGAAAAAGAAGGCAATGGAAGAAGGAAGATGACCTATCTCATGAGCTAAGAGAAGAATAAGAGGTTCCAGAGGTCAAAAATCAAAATATGCAGAACATAAGTAGCGTGAATACCTGGAGCGATTTGCTAAGAAGAAAAGTGAAAGGGAAAACAAACCAAACAAGCAAAACTTCAAGATGCAGACAAAGGCTTGTTCTCGGAATGGATTTCCTGGTTTGTATACCTTTCACATAAGAAGGCTCCAGATTGAATGAAATGTTTGAGAAGGCTGGAAGATACAGATTTATATTTCCTCTGTGATAAAAGTTCTAACCCAGATAAAGAGGAAAAGATATCTGTGGAAGGCTTCTCAAAAGCTTAAGATCCTTAAGGGAGTTGCTCGTCCATGAAAAGATAAGAGAGACCTACGAACTAAGTTTACAGAAGCCGACGTCAAAGATGATAGAAAGAAAAAACAAGCAAACTGGAAAGTGTTGACACTATTCTTAGAAAAAAGAAATGGCACATGAGTGTGTCGAAGCTATGGAGAAAGAAGTCGCATGACTTTGACATAGATTTACAAGAACTTCGAAGGAAGCCAGTGAGAAGCTACAGCAAGAGAAACCAGTTGTTAGTGGCTCAGGGGCGAGCCACAAGTAAGTGTTAGGGGACTGTTGGAGTAGGGTCCCGCAGCTACAGAAAAAGCTATTGTTTTGGAACGAGTAAGTCAAAGGTAATAGTACCTGAGCGACTGAGAAGAGAGAGCTCAACCACTGTACTTAAGGCAGCGGCCGAGAGGAGAGAGCTCAACCACTGTATTTAAGGCAGCGACGAAGACAAGAGGGCTCAACTACCCTCATAAATAGAAAAGGGAGCAACAAGCCAAGGTATTGAAGACGAAGTACAGAAGGGAAGAGACTGAGGAAGAGGTGTCAGTAGCCACGGTCAACGCCGAGAAGCATGGAAGACTGCAGGAAGTTGTGGTGTGATGGAAAGCGGCAGCTCAAGTACAGATACGTCGACTGCCACAGTTAGGGTTTTGGGTTACTGTTGGGAGAGGCCCACAGTGTTGTAATGGAGAGACCTTTGGGCTACCTATAAAGGGATGTATTTTTTATTGTAAAAGGTTAGCTATTCAGATATTTAGCTAGCAAGAACATTCAGATAGACAATTGGAGAGTTATTTAATCTGTTAGCTCATAGCCATTTTGTAATATAGAAGAGTCTAGCTCTGGTTCTGTTATTCAGTCTATAGTATTTTACTGTAACCAGTAGCTGATGCCTAGAGCATGTATGTAACAATCTGCAGGGATTGAGAGAGAGAGAAGAGGAGTATATTGTAAGAGAAGCAATATAAGAAGAGGAGAGATCTAAGAGAGAAGGTCTCTCGGCTGTGTGCGCGGAGTTACCCAGAAGATCTCAGCTACATATGAGGTGCAGCGGAACTGTGTTTACTCTCCCAATTTATAATATATAAACCGGTTCCCATGGACGTAGCTTCTACGCTGGAAGTGAACCACGTAAAATCAGTGTGTTATGTGACTGTTTCATGTGATTGTGCTTTACTTAGTTGCTATCTGTTATCTGCTACATGAATTCCGTATATTAGTTAGTAAATGTCTGTATGTTCTCATTCAGTTACAGCATTATAGAAGGTTAAAGGTGAGTTTAAATGTATCAAGTGTCTACATATGAGTTTACCAGTGCTTGTTTCGCATAGTAATAGTCACTCTGTTAAGTGTTCCAGTATACTTATTCAGCAAGTTAAGTATAGTTGATGTTGAATGTGTTGAACCGTGAAAGTTCAAGTAAGGTTGTTTAACACCCTTTTGAAAGTTAGCTGAGTTATTCCACCCTGTGAGACAGCCTTTGGACCTTGATGGTCGCATAGGGCCGTACTATAGGAGATATCACATTGACAAGAGGTGATATCACACCATCAGAGGAGCTGCGGTGTGAGATATCACAGATAGTGAGAAACACAGAAGGGAGAGTTTGTGCATCATCCTAGTCACTACGATCCGATAGGAGTCCTTCCCCTATCAGAGTCCGTGAGTAAGAGAGAACTGCGACTCGCAGAAAGATCTCGCTGGCTAAGAAGAGCCGCGAGACACCAAGATGCTACAGAACCTGGTTAAGGACACTTGAGTCTTTAGCCAACCCATCTAAGATCACTTCGGGTGAGACTTCAGGCCGCTCTGCGGTCTGTTTCCAAAAGGGCCAGTGAGTTAGGGGTGTTGTTGGTACATTATAAGTAAACCCAGGTCTGCCCAAAGTAACCAACAGGTAGATCAAATGGTATAATCTGGTAGTGATGTTCTAGACCCCAATTTCAGTGGCTTTGTATTGGCTTTCAGGTGGTCACTTGGCCACCAAGACTTCTAGGAGATAGCGCTTGAATTTTTCCTCACAGGAGATCTAGTCAGTCGGTAGGGGTCATTGCCCATTTCGGTTGGCAATTCCTTTCAGTGTCTAGCTACTTTGGGGTTCCCGTGGTAATCCTCACAATGAGTTTCAGGGCTGAGCCCAAGTACTTCCCACAGTTAAGGAAATCAGGGACTTATGTCCTCAAAGATTGCAAGTTTTTGAATTAATATAAAAAGATAGATTTTAATGGTTGGCTCAGCGTCGTGAACTGAGTTTGGTTAGTTTACTTGGTGTGGTTGTGTGCATGTTTAGTGTATGAAAGATTATTCATTGTTAAATTATTTTCTGTTATTAGTTTGGCGACTACAATTATGGTTTATGAAAACTTTGGAGACATTTCTGGTTTGTTACAGAAATTACAAAATGGGAAACCTGTTATGAAACCAGTGAAATTTTTAAACATAAAACTTTAAACATGCAAATAATGAACCTGAACTATGGCAGACCTGCTAGGTGACTATATTATGCCTCTATTCCTCTTCGACTAGGAAAGAGTGTTGGGATCTCAACACAGTGGAACTAAGCCCACCCATATATCCTCAGGTCACCCTCCGAGTGCAAGGTCAGTCAACAGGGAGGACACAAACTTCGTGAGGACCCCTGGGCCTACCACCCCCTCTACCTTCCAAGTCACCCATTTTTAGTGGTCTCAAGCAATAACAAGTATAAGTTCCTATTAGTATATGGGCTTGACCCTTCGTCTTATCCTAGAATACCCCGGAGGGTGATGACTGGGTAGAGGAGGAAGGGATTTAGTAAGAGGTTAATTTCCAATTCTTTAAGTGAAAAAACTGAAAATTAAATTACAGTATTTTATTTGATCCTTAAAACAGATTCATATGTATTAACAACTAATCAAATCTATCATTAATTTATAGAAATTGTTTACAGAAAGAAACAGGTTGTTAGATAGTGGCGGCTGAGCTGCACTGACAGTCTGAACAGCAAAAAACCAAATCCTGAGAGACAGGTTTCTTTTTTCAGGTTAAATGTAGCGAGGGGGTCACTAATTTGTTCCAAAAACAGGTGAGGGGGTCGCCCAGAAACTGAAAAACATGAATGATCGGTCTCCTGAGAGTGAATTCGCTCCTTTTGGGGCTAAATGAGGGACTGGGTCGCTCCTTTCAGCCCGATAAGAGCGATCTGGCCCGTAAAATGAAAAAATGTAAAATCAGAGCTGGGAACGGCCGACAGTAACTTGTACTGTGGATGAATGGGCTCGGGTCAGCCTTAAGGGGGCTCGACTGGAAATGTAAATGCTAAAAAAAAAGATCTAAACTAGAAATAAACAGAAATCTAAACTAGGTTAACAGAAAACTGGAAATAAACTTGAAAAACCTAGGGATCTTGTGGGATCGACCTGGTATGGTTGCCAAACTATAGTAGGGATTTCTCCCTAGATATGATCAGGAACGACTACCTTCTTTCTATAGGATGGAAGGGTAGGGTTCTTGTTGATGGAAAAAAAACTGCAAGAAAGGGTTAGCTTTGAGCCATGGAAACACTGCAACAAACTGTTAGCAAAATAAACATGCAATCAAATAATCAATAGAGAACCTGCAACAAACTATTAGCAATAAACTACTTGCATGTAAAAACAACCTACAAAATCAAAAGGCTAACATAAAAAATTCATGGTATACCTTCCTTTTTGATGAAATGGGCCACCATGCCCTAGTAGGAAGCTACCTCTCAATGCAATGGGGTTTTTGCTAATGGAGCAAGGGAGAAAATGGAGGAGAGGGGTGAATGGCTTGAGAGATGTGGGTCTCAAGGAACTCATGTGGGAAGAGTAATAGTAGGGAGAGAAGGAGTGTTTTAAGAGTGACCCCCACCCCTGTATTTATAGTTTTTTCTTGAGCTTTTAGGGTTTTAAGCCCTTGGTCGGGGCTTTAGCCCCTTTTTAGGGTTTTAAGCCCCTTTTGCCAATTTCTTAGCTCCTTTGGGTATTTTAAGCTCCTTTGAGGGGTTTTAGACCCCTTTTGGAGGTTTTATCCCCTATGAGAGCTATTTTGGCTCTTTTTAGGGGTTTTTAAGCCCCTTTTTATCTTTTTGAGCCTTTATAAGGGTGTGGGGGTCAATGAGGGTGATGAAATAGATGTCTTTGGGTGGTGTAGGCCATGTAGATCTTATCGAAGGATTTTTTGGGTTAACATCCACCATTCTCTTTTTCCAGATACTCTCGAATGCAAGGCAATCGATATGTCCAACGTAGGAAACAAGAGGAAAGCTTACTTGCTTCAAAGTCTTTAAAACCAAATTGTGGTTGAAGCTTCTCATTCTCTACTGTATAAATGTATTGTTTTTCTTTACTCACTTGTTGATGTAAAATATCTAATTTTGTTTCAATAAACATCCAAGAAAATTTAAAATATTTGGATTCTAGACTAAACTGTCTTAGCGAAGCCAAATAGTAACTGTGAGAGTTTTTAAGTAGCCCAGTTATAATATATAATTGATAGCTAAGAAATAATTACTCAATGCACATTTGATATGTCAAATTTGTAATGCAAACTCAATACATAAATCAACACATTTAATACATCCGTAGCCTATAATCAATATACCACAGATATTAATAAAAAACCATAAATCATTACATAACTAATAGTGTTATATTATTCAATTGCAAAGCATTACAATGTTTTTCTTCAATACTGGTCATTGTTCTTTAGGGTTTCAATGATCAAATCCCCAATTGACTAAATCCATATCCAGCATTAAACCAGGTTTCGATAATTGAAAAACATAAAGGTAAAAGTGATTTATGTTCTTAACTCATAACTATTCAAGCTAGCATCAGTGTCTACAACTAGCTTGAAATAAATCTCAAAGAAAATATAGTATAAGGTTTATGAACAAGCCTAAAAATATTCAATACATCCAAGAAGTAATACTAATTAAAGACAGAAACATAATAAATGACATAAGTTAAACAAAACATTCATTTACGATATATGAAATAGAAGAATTTTTTTATATATATACCAGGTAACATTGGTTTAACATACCAGTAATAATCACCAAGCCAATATAAAGAGAAGAATAACTATAATTTGCTAACAAACATTTTACAAACAGCCACAAAACAAAGCACAAATAACTGTAATTTCATTACCATGTAGGACATTCACACATTCTTATGCTTAGTGTTCAAACAACTGATTTCTTCTACTTGCCACGTTTTTACCTTTAAATAACATTACAAAGTATTACAACAACAAAAAAAATTCCAACATGTACGGTTCCAAGATCAAATAGTTTAATTTTGACCAAGGATGGAACGCAACTTGGCATCTAACTCCATCAATAAATCAATGTCCTAGGATTTATCCTATTCAAAAGGAATTTGTGCCCTCAAAACCTCAGACACAATCTCCCTCTTCTTCATTGTTTTCCATTTACCAACATAAACCTCTATCTTAACTATCATAGAATAAGGTTTCTCGATCCAACTCGAAATATGTTCCACCTTAATCTGAGTGAAACCCTCAATTATATTCTTGGAAACACCAAATGATTGTTTAACTTAATCTAATTTTAGCTTGAGTGTAGATGCTTCTTCAATCGCTTCTAGCATAACCAACCCTAAAAAATCGAATAAAACATATGAAGATTTCCACCTATGCTTGCATGCTTCCTGGCCATCTTCGATGATTCTTTGTACGGCATCGCAAAGGATTCCCCAGGTTTCAAAAGTCACTTCAACATTTTTAACCTGAACTTTATCCATTATTGGAATATCCTTTTCTTTGTCTCTCATATGTATTTACCATCCAGTAACATTTTCCAGTGCCTTAATTGCCACATCTTTTCGAGTATTATGATCCTTGAGAACATGTGACTATTCTTCAAAAGTTTTATGTAGTTCCTGTATTTCACACAACGTTGTACACAGGCTAGTCATGCATTGATGATACTGCTCGTTTACCCTACAAGCCAATTGTTTAAATTCTTCAACTGTTAGTGTTGAACATGATGAGGCAGTTGAAGATATTTGTAATTGTTTCAGTTGATTCTCTAGGGTATAATTCTGATAAGCTTGTTGCTTGTTGACAACCTCTAATTTCTCAACCTGCTGCTTCAAACTGTCGAATTTGTTTTCCCATTGTGTCTCTTTATCTTGATGCTCTTCTTTAAGCAACTTAATATCCTTAAGGTGACATGCCTCAGATGCATCCATATACTTTGTTGCTTTCTATATTTCCTCTTCCTTAGTGAAGAGATCTTTAGTCAACTACACTAGTGAGTTATAATTAGCACCTACAAAAACTCCAATAGCAGCTACGATATTTACAGCTCCTTGCTTTTCGTTAGGAGCATCAATTTTCCAGACAATTTTATCAAGGGCAGGCACATGTTTGAGCATACCTTCTATTTTCCTCTTTAAACCTTTCTTCAAAATTCCCTTATTCTTTGTCCAACAATAATTCCCTAAGCTAACAACTACATCTTCTCCAAAATCTTCTATCTCTTCTGTAGATGAAACAAATTATTTTTCGGGTGAGCTTGTTGACTGAGGTTGTGATTGTAACACCGGAATTTCTACATTAACTTCTGATTGTGACATCAGAATTTCTACATTAAGAGGAGAAATGTTCAAGGTCAAAAGAGAGAATATAGATATAAGGGAAGTGGAAGAAGGAGGAATACAACTCTTAGTTTCTACAGAAGGGATAGTAGCTATAGAAGGATTTTCCACTTGGGAAAAAGGAATACGAAAAGAAGTGGTGGGAGGATCAGATGTATGGGGGGGAGTCAATAAAACTCATGGATAAGGAGGGGCAGTATCACAAGCCAATTTTGTTTATACTAATGGGTCTTCACAACTTTCCTCAACAATAGGCTTTAAATCTACATGGGAAAAAGAGGACTTAGAAAATAAAGGATCAAACAAATCTCCTGAAAATTGTGAAAGAGACACAGATGATGTCATCGAGGTAAAAATTTTGAAAGGACAAGTGGGGTTTCCAGTCTCCTCCTCTAGATCACTATCAATATCATGGATCTTGATCTTATGCTCAGATTTAGAGTCAACCTATCGAATGAGAGAAGTTTGTAGAGGCAGTTGCTCTTGAAGGATAGGTGCACCTATCTCCAATCCCTGTTGATCCATGGCTACTTGCTGAGGTATTTTATCCTTTTGAGCACTACAGGATGAATTTTATTCTTCTCTGGCTCAGCTTTAGCCTCCTCAACATATGTCTGAAGTTGAGAACTGAGCTTCGCTAGACCTAGTTTAAATGCTTCCCTTCTTTGAAGAACTTCCATCTCTTGTGAAGACTGACCACTGCCATAAGTTTCTATCACAGCTTTTCCTTTCTCTTTCGACTACAACGCTGAGGAAGAAGCTATTGTTCCTTGTTGTCTTGATTCTCTTTCCATGTTTTCCCTATCAAGCTTATCCTCTGCTTCAAATATCGATCTTCTTTTATAAAGGGTGGTTTCCTTGATTTCTTTCTGATATTTGAAAACATGATATTTTACCTCTGGATCAATGATCTTATCCAATGCTTGTTGAAAATGAACAAATCCCCTGTACATGGAATCATATGGCAAATATTCATGTGTATAATTCAACTTAGCCTTTTCTTTAGCAAAAAGGCTAACGAGAAAAGCATTAGGACCATGCATCCTTTTGGAAGATTCTCCCAGCTTCATAATTGTAATCTCCTTTCCAAGCACAGTTGTATGAATAGAATTTAGTATAACCAAACAATCTAGAGACAAAGGAAACTTAGGCCAACCCTTCCTCTTGTTCTTAGCCAATTTTGCACAAGTGCCATCAATAACCGTTTAAAAAGAAAATTCCTGTAACACCATTTGGTCTAGAATAACTCTCAGTAACAAATGGATGGTATTGCTTCTGCAAATTCTGAGATAAGAGAAATATTCCCCCATGTACCAATCTCCATGAACAACAATTAAAACCCTAGATTTTGCTGAAAATGCCGAAGCATAGGATTTGAAAATCATATGATACATGGACCCTAAGAAATGGTTGCAAATGTCATATATACGATGAACAAAATTATCCTCCCACAAGTCAGCACAGTAAAGATGAACCAGTGGACAATTCTTCTCCCAATTCCAACCCAGATTAGGAAATTTTGAGTTTGTACAAAAATACGTGCATGACATAAGCCGACATATAAAATTGCATTTTTTTTCCTTTCAGGTATTTTTCAATTTGATGCTGCAAGTTCAGAGATAATATTTGAGCCCAATTGAATGACTCACCTGTAAGAATAATGTGTTGGGATGTTGGAACCCACTCTGATTTGAAATATGTACAATTTGCCTCACCATATAATCGGCAGAACATAGCAGTCAGTAGTGAAAATGGTTCCCTAAACCATGAAATAGGATAGGAAATACCTGGTTCTATAGGAAACAACATAGGGTTTTCCATCCATGATTTTACCACCTATTTGTAATTGAAACAAGATGTTGCTTCATCAAGGATATTACGAATTAGTAACTATTTCGAGGGACTGAGACCGTAACCCTTTGAAAAAATTTCAGGTCTGAAAGAGGCCAAGAAAACACCGATGTAATAATTGAAAACTCGCTCTTCAGGCCTAGCGTGGTCGAGTACCCACTTCACTGCGTCTGTGTAGGGAATAAATGCTGGTTTGGCGGAAATTAGATGGAGTTGTGAACTCTCAATGTTGATGTAAGCCAAATAATCTTGAGGAATAGCCGAGAGATCATCATTGCCGAAAATTGAATAAATTCTCGATCAGTTTAAATACATGTTTTCAGAAACTCGCCCACTAGTGTCTATAAAAATTCTGGCATTTGGGTCCTTGGACCTTTGTTCTTGGAGAACCGTTTTTGAACTTGTCATTTTGGGCATCAAAGAGGCCATTTATGCTGGAAATACCACAAATCGGGTTCAAACATACTAAACTATACAACCAATGACAAATGTAAGGTGTAGCAAAAAGAAAGCATAGTAAAAATCAACAGGCACAGTAAAACCTCAGATAAAAGAAATAGTAAAAACCTAAAAAATTGAAACACACTATATAGCCAAAACCTCAATGAAAAAAAAAATATAGACCGTGGATCTACGGAAAAACAAACAGATGAGATCAAGGCGGGAAAGAAAAATTAAATATAGAACCTTTTATTAACACAAAGTGTAAATTACGAAAGCAGAAAGCGGAAACGTAAACTAATAATAAATTTATCAATTTACCTTTCTGCATTCCGCTTTGTGGAAACTCTACCTTGAGGAAAGTTGAAAGTGTTCGTTTAAGAAAAATAAGGGTAATATATTTGAAGCGACCCTTGATACCTCTTAAAGCTGAAAGCAGAAAAATAAAAACTTCAAAGTTCCTATTTCCCCATTCGAGACGGAGATCAATATCAACATTAACATTAACACTAACAATATTTTAGTTCTCATGAAATGATATAAAATTCATAGGCAAAAACAATATTCTGCTATTGGCTTTTCACTTTGGAGAGCGGAAAGGTAGACTGATAATTAATTTATCATTTTACCTTTCTGCATTCTGCTTTCCAATGCGGAAAGTGAAAAGCAGAAAGGTAAAGTGATAATCAACTTATTAATTTACCTTTCCCCATTCCACTTTCCAATGCCGAATGGGAAAGCGGAAAGCGGAAAGGTAAACTGATAATCAATTTATCAATTTACCTTTCCACATTCTGCTATGCGGAAACTCTATCTTCGGGAAAGTTGAAACTGTTTGTTTAAGAAAAATAAGGGTAATATATTTAAAGCAGGACATTGTCGTGAAACAATTTCAACTTTCCCCAAGCTAGAGTTTCTGCAAAGCAGAAAGCAGAAACGTAAACTGATAATTAATTTATCAGTTTACCTTTTCGCATTTTGCTTTGCGAAAACTCTATATTCGGGAAAGTTGAAACAATTCGTTTAAGAAAAATAAGGCTAATATATTTAAAGTGGGACATTGTCGTGAAACAGTGTCAACTTTCCCCAAGCTAGAGTTTTCGCAAAGCGGAATGCGAGAAGGTAAATTGATAAATTGATTATCAGTTTACCTTTCTACGTTATGCTTTCCTCTTTCGGCATGGGAAAACAGAATGGGGAAATGTAAATTGATAAATTGATCATCACTTTACCTTTCCGCTTTCCACATTGGAATGCAGAATGCGAAAAGATAAATTGATAAATTGATTATCAGTCTACCTGTCTGCTTTCAAAATATTGTTTTTGCTTAAGAATTTTATATCATTTTATGAGAACTAAATTATTGTTAGTGTTAATGTTAATGTTGATATTGATCTCCATCCCGAATGGAGAAATAGGAACGTGGAACATTGTAGTGAATCTTCCGCTTTCTGAATTACAGAAGTCCACTTTAAACAAATAGTTTCAACTTTCCCCAAAGTAGAGTTTCCGCAAAGAGGAATCCGGAAAGGTAACTGTAACAATGTTTCCTGGTAAAAACGTAAAGAAAATTCATTGCCGACATTCCATGTTTTGAATGCCTTTGGTGGATTGCGGAAAACTATTTTTTTCAAACAATTATGTCCATCCCGCATCTCGCATCCTGCATCCCGCAATGCGTATTACGTGATCTTCAAGTTTATCATTTGTCAAACTTTTCATCCATAAAATCAGATCTTAACAACAATCACAGAATAAATCACTTCCCGCAACCCGCAATTACAGAAGTTTTATTTAATCTCTATAATTTGTCAAGTTTTTCATCCTGCAACCCACATCCCACAAATTACAGGATGCGGAGAAATTTTGTGTGCGCAATCCGAGCATCCTGTAACCCTCAATCCTGCAATTGTGGGTTGTAGCATGCGGGAACACGCAACAAAAATCACACAATAAATCACTTCCCGTAACCCGCATCTCGCAATTACAGAAGTTTTATTCAATCTCCATAATTTGTCAATTTTTTCATCCTGCAACCCGCATCCCGCAAATTGCGAGTTGCGGGTTGCAGGAACACGCAACAAAAACCACGAAATAAATCACTTCCTGCAACTCGCATCCCGCAAATTGCAGGATGCGGAAATTTTTTTGTGTGCAATCCGGGCATCCCTCAACCCGCACTTGCAGGTTGCGCCGTGTCCCGCAATTGTGGGATGTAGATTGTGAGATGTGATTTATTTGTGATTTTTTTGCATAACTTCGAAGAATTCAACTAAGTTAAATCATAGAAACCATGATAAATATTATGGGGACCCCCAAAATGACTCGAAGAATTCAGAAATATTGCACTTTTCGATTTCTATTCCATGTTTCAGAATTAAGCTCCTTGACTTCCAATCTCTGCAAATTCAATATTTTCCTGATCTCTTAGGGTTTCTCCACATGGAAAGATCTCTTAGGGTTTCTCCTTCGGTTTTGAGGTCTATAAACGAACAATGCCAACACAAAAAATCTTTTGCAAAAAATTTGTTGCGCTAAAAATTCAATATTTTTACCCTCTCGACGTTCCTTTGCACCTCCTGATACAAATGCTAGTTTTAAACTTGTTTTGACACTTACCTTCTTGACTTATGTATGAAGTACACTGAAGCTACACAAAGTTAACTCATAATGTTGGAGCAAGGTCCGGTTCCTTGTGAAATTACTAAGTACAAATCTCTTAAAACTTTAGTTACAAACTTGTATTGTTATCAAACTTATATAATTTGGCTTTAGTGTTTTTATAATATTTTTATACCTGCCTCAGCAGGTATATTGTAATCGATTGCAAGTCAAACTCTTTTGAATTTGGTATTAGTTGGTGTCTTTTGAGGCAGGTATAAAGAATTAAAATCTGTTTTGCAAAGTATGACTTAGGGATTTGTAAAATATTTTTTTTAATTTTGTTAAAAAACTATTTTTGTAAACAGCTGATTGGTGGATAGAAGATGATGTAAACTTTAGAATTTGGTATCTGGATTTGAGTTGACATGTGGCAACATGACGTCATAATAATAAAATTAAAAAAATAAAAGTTATATCCCGTTGGATCCATGACTTCCGAGGCCAATCATAAGCGTTGCATGAAGCAGCCGGTAAGATTATTTGGAGTTGATCTCACCCAACCATACACAAGTTTTAGCGATGTTATGCCTGTACATGGATTGGGAGGAGAAATCCCTGCGAAGAAGGAAAGTCATAAAGTGGTTCCAGATACTTTAGTGACCAACCCAGGCCGCAATTTTGTTATGTCGAACACAGAGGGCTCGGCCACTTCCAAGAGCTCAAGCTCCGCCCAGGGCTCCTCAAGTTCCTCTACAAACCCTGCTCATGGATCCGAAGGCCGCATCTTTCATTGCTGCTATTGCTCAAGAAATTTCAACAGTTCCAAGGCATTGGGAGACCATCAGAATGCCGATAAGAAGGAGTGGACTGCAGGAAAATAAAATCCTAGAGTGAATAGACTATCAACTAACTGCTTTCAGTATCCTGCTACCCATGCTATATCTGGTTCCAATGTAGGCATACTTTGTCAGAATATTGAGCTGGTGTCAATCTCTTTATCGTTCCTGAAAAGGGCCAGAAATGACATAGAATTGAGGACATGAGATTTACCTTCTGTGAAGTGGCCAAGAAAGGTAGATCATTGGCAGCACAATACAGTGCCTGGTCATACGGTTACCTTATCCAATATTGATCTGTTGGTGTCAAACTCTTTATCTTCTGTGAAAAATTGCAGAAATGATATCGAAATGGAGTCTGGCTTCTTAACTTCTGTTAAGAGGGCTAGAAATGAAGATCCCCAACAACACAATACAACGCTTGGCCGCATGGTTACCATTAATACAAGCGATGAGGATCGGCTTGACTTGTCTTTGCATCTTTGATGTTTTGAAAATTCAATGATCGATTCTCACTTGTTTGTTTTGCTTCAAAATTTGAGTTTGCGCTCGAGTAGCAAGACTGGAGTCTGGCGATGAAATCTGTACAGTGCACTTCTTAACCATCATTTTTTATATGATATAATCAGCTTTGCTATGTGTTCAGAGACTTGGCAAACCTGGTTCTGAAATCTGCATATGTGAAGAGTACTTCACTTTTAAACGTAAGATCGAAGTGTGACGCCATGGCTAATAGCATCATGGCACAGCCCTTGGTACAATAGTTACAGCAGCCATTACCAGGAGTTCGAATGCATGATACAACATATGGAAGACCTTCTTTACGAGTATGGTGCTGACCTTGCTTTCCATGGACATGTAAGAGGCCATTAAAGCATGCATCTTATGCTTTATACATTACAGCTTAATAGCACAAAACGACCCTTTATTTTTCTGCTGTGTATGTTTTCTGAAAGTCCTGAGTTTTGTGTATGGTATTGTAGGTTCATGCATATGAGAGAACGAACCGAGTTTATAACTACGGCTTGGATCCTTGTGGCCCTGTATATATCACTATTGGGGATGGAGGAAACACTGAGAGGATTCCCAAGAATATTCATGTAGATGAGCCTGGGAACTGCCCCAATATGAAAAATATACATCCAGAATATGGAGGCGTGTGTCCTTTCAAATACACCTCCGGTGCTGACAACAGGTTTTGCTGGGACAGGCAGCCAGAGTGGAGTGCTTACAGAGAATCCAGTTTTGGTCATGGCATACTTGAGTTCAGAGTTCAATTTTAGGATTTTCCTTGCTCTGTATGTAATTGAAGAATATTATTATTCAATGCTGTCTGGCTCTGTATATAACTGAAGATTATTATTATTCAATGAAAATGATTATGGCTGTCTATGTTGTAGGTACAAAATTCAACACATGCGTTATGGACATGGCACCGGAATCAATATGCATATGAGAGTACAGGTACAGGTGATCAAATATATATTGTTAGAGATTATAAAAAATGTTCTCATCTCAACCAGGCATTGAACAGCCTAACTGAGAAAATTTGTAGAGTTGGAGGGCATGGAAAGTGCTTTGACCATTAAGACAAATGAGTGTTAAAAAAATTAACGAAAGACAAACGAGTCATTTTCGTCACAGGGACACAGAAATAGGACAAGAATCATTATTTTAAATGGTTTTTTGCATTGTCTGCAATTTTCCTGTTTGCGGGGTAGCTACTTTCTGACTTAATTGATAAAAACTACTTACATATCTTTGATATGGAGACATTTTTCACAACAAAAGCATTAAACATGTGCTTACCAGCCAAGACCATGTTGTTAAAAGATTTGAAAAGGATTCCAACTCTGCAGACTGGTGGTGCAATAAAACTTGGATGAGAATTTCTGGAGTTATAGGGTATGCTTCCGCGCTGCTATCGCAGCCCCCATAGCGAACCCACGAAGCTGTTCGCAAATCAGCAAATGCTAAAGGGGGTGTACTTCGAGGTAATTTGTTCTTTGGAATCACTGCAAAATGAACACAGCAGACAAGAGGGGTCTCGTTCGGCCCTTGGGCTCCGGAGCTCAGAAGCCGGGACCAGGTCTCTCTTAGGTCCTTATTTGCAGCCTCCTTACAGGGAATAGATGGAGTGAATCATCGAAAGAAGCTCCTCATTTAGGGCTGGTGGTATTTAAGAAGTTAGAGCACCAGTTGATGTGTCGTGTTTTACTGAGCTGCGTGTCACATGAAGGGCAGTTGTCTTCGTAGTCTAGTATCTGGAATGCACTGGTGGATTAGTCTATAATGCTGTGCATGGCAGCCAATTGTTGTCTTATACTAATTGAATTAAATATAAAACTATATTTGCGGTTCCAAAAGAGGTGATGGCTCCATATCTGTTCGGCGCAATAAAAACTCGTTCTTCAACTAAATTTAAAATTAAAACATGAAGATGTAATGAGTGATGTTTTTATTTTAAAAAACTATTGATGCCATATGCTTATGTGAAGTCTTTATTATGGGAAACTATTTAATATATTTAATACACAACAATAAATTGGATAATCAAATGTAGTCGTGATCAACCCCTACCCCTATGTACCTTGGAATCAACTTATGTGTCATGGACTCTTTGGTAAGAGCGGGATACGTGTCCTATATTTACAAGGCTTTTGTTGTTTATTAATTCAATTCCTAAAGTAGTTCCACCCAAAACTATATTTTAATTGAAATCTTGCTTATTATAAATTCATTTCCCAAAGTAACTCCACCCAAACCTATATCTTAATTAAAAATGGGAAATATTTAAATACCAATAGGAAATATTTAATACAAATATCATGAGACAAGGGACAAAGAAATATGATCAAATCTATACAATTAGATTTGATTTGCCTACAATGATTTCATTTAGACATTGCTACTTGTTTGTAAAGAAAGATCATTCGTTATGACTAAAGTCAATATTAATCATAATAGAAATATATTTCTAATGTTGTTCCCTAGACAAATATCCTCTAAGTTGCCTTAGATGGAAGATTTGTCACTTGAATCCTTCCACGCCCCATTTTACTACATTGATATACTAATGTTGACTAAAAAACAAAATGATCCATCGGTGTGACAAAGTATTTAGTTTTCACATTTTACATTTATATAATATGTTATAGAAAGTGGTACCATCGGCAAGCCTCGGACTCTCGCCCTCCCTAGCCCTGTAATATGTCATATCCACCGCCACAGAATCATAGTCTAGTGCACCCAAATATGCAGACTCAGACGACCCGGCATTGATCTACCTCAGAAGAATTCCATTGTAGAGCTCCAGTTTGCAGAGGCTTCCGGGTCTCATGTCTTCAAGTTGTTTTACATCCTTGATGAACTCTGAAATTTTTGAAAGCTTGATTGCTGCTGCAGTCTGATGAAAGAGCAGGCCCTTCACTCTGGGATCCCAGGCACAGGCTGTCAGTAGAGCATCGTTGGGAGAAGACAAACATGATCCAGAGGCTTGCATCATGTTCTGGAATCCAACCACAGGATAGCCATAGCCTTCTCTGTTCCTATCATGGAGTCCAAATCTGCCACTCACCATGGCCATCGTCCTTGCTCCTGCGCACGCGCATTTCCCCATTCTGTTCTTGGAAACTTCTTGAACTTCTTCTGGATCGACAATGTCATTCCCAGTTTAATTAACACATTACAAAAAAAAAACCTCTTGATCCATCACAATAGTTTTTTAATTAAATGGCTGTTCTTGAACAACCTAGTCTGGATTATACTAGAGAGATTGTTCTTGAACAATCTAGTCTATTTGAATAGTTTTTCAAATTGACAATTCTAATCAATCTAATCTAGATGATCTGATACTTTGATTTAAAAAACTATAGATTGAGATCTGAGTCTATTTGAAAAACTACACTATTAGTATGTATCCATAGCAATAGTTTTTCAAATTGACGTTTCAGATTAATCTAGTCTGCACCACACCACACTAGAATGATCTGAGGTGCACCATACTAGATTGATCTGAAGCTTCAATTTGAAAAGAAAACTCACATTGATGACAGAAACCTAAGAACTGAGACATTAAAACATGAAAAATTGATTTCATTACCAGAGACACGAGCAGTGTCTAAAAGCAAGGTTGGTATGGGACGAAATCCAAAGAAATCATTCACACCATCCCTTGAGACATTCATGGAGACTCTGTCATCAATATTGTAAAGCACTTTTCGTTGCGAAGGATACCAAGTCAAGTCCCCAAATTCATGATTTCTACCGAATTCCACCACGTTGTTCTCTAGATTGGCATCGCTCTTGAGCAAGTAAACGATGGAGTGTTTAAACATGGGTTGCAATTGAAGGGTTACCTGTATCAATTATACAACAGATACGTTATATTTTTTTGCCTTCATGGTACAGTAATATTCGAAGCTGTGACTGATCAATTAATTAGGCAGGTGGTAGTACCTGAGATATAATTCCAAGAAGGCCCAGAGAAACCATAGTTTCTTTGAGATCTTTGTCTGTGCGAGTCAGGACAGTGATTCTAGCATAGTTTTCTTCTGGGCAGGCGGGGCTTATGAGTTTTAGGGCGACAACGTATTCATGAACAGTGCTGCCATTTCCGAAGAGAGAGCTTCCGTGGGCACCAGTGGCGAGGAGCCCGGCAATGGTGACTCCGTCCCAGTAGGGGGAATGAGGGAGTGCCAGGCCTCATTCGGCAGCTGCGTCTATAAGCTATCGGAGCGTCACACCGCACTCCACAGTTATGGTCATGGACTCGGTGTTGACAGCGATAATATGATTGAGATATAGAGTGCTTATGATGAGACCAGAGTCTCCACCTGGGCAGACGAGCTTGGGAATGTTGTGAGACCATCTGGTGACCACCCTCATCTTCTGCTTCCTCCGGCTGGCCATGGCAATGGCCTCCAGCGCCTCCTTTTCATTGAATGAGAACACAACGGAAGCAGCCTTGCAGGGAATTCGATCTGGAAACATCCCATAGGCATTAGAGACTGTGCAATTTGTTAAGCCTGTTGTATCTGAGCATTTCACGGGCGAGCCCGGCGGACTCCCCCTGACGCCATGAAAAATAACTAGGAAGATGACGACGACGATATAGACAAACCGCCAAACCATTATTAAACATTGGCCCTCTTTGGCGCAATTCTGCACCTGTTCTGTCCAGGCTCTAATGAAATCAAATACCGAAACGTCTCTTTTTTAAGATATAATTTGAAGTGTCATGATGCATGGAAAACCATTTTTCAATAAAAATAACGTGTCGATCGTCACGGGGAAGGGGTCTCATGTGAAAAACTGCAGCAACTGCATCTATTTTTATTTTGCATGAACTCCATAAAATAATTAGAAATAGAGACATCATATTGAATGACTCTATAAAATAATTAGAAAGAGAGGCATCATATTGAACACTTCTGGGAGTCCTTGTCAAACCCGTCCTCAATCACTTACAACAACTTCAGAATGACGTCATCAACATCTAGTTCAGGTATACCAATTCGTAGTATCATTTTTGTAATGTTTTCATTTTTTTTGGAAGTTTTCTTTCTTTCTACATTCTAAGAATATAAAGAACAATGTTGTCTTTTTCAATGTCTTAACTTTTTTTTATCGGGCTGAATTACATTAATTAAAACCGACAATATTGTCTTTTTCAATGTCTTAATAACTTTTTATCAGACTGAATTACATTAATTTGATTGACAATGATGATAATGGTTATCAATATCGATCGTGTTTTTAATTATTGGATGTAAGGTTGCAGTTTATTAACTTAAATAGTTTAGATCTGTTTAGGGATTATTTTATTTTTGTTTTATGAAATTTTAAAAGGGTAAATGGCTACTTGGTTTTCTTAGAACTTTATTTTAGTATTTAAATATATTTTAATAAAAATATTATTATAATAATAATAGTTTTTTTGGGGGGACAAGAACAAATTCAAAAATGTTGATGGAAGAAAGCTACCAAGAGTACTTAACTTGCTACATAATCATGCTTTGAGCTTGTGACTTAGAGAAGCATGTCTATATTGCCACCCTTACATATATAGCAAAATATTATAGAAAACAAATCCCATCCCCTAAATTATTTCCTTGCAAACCACAATTCTGAGATGACGATCCCGGATTTGCAATGCTCTCTCCTTTCTCCATCGCCATCCTTGCCACTTGAAGTTCTGGCTTGTCAAACCGAATTTCCATCTCCGCTAGAATCGTTGTCATTGCACGCTCTGTTTAAGATATGGACTCCGCAAACTCTTCACGAAGCTGGGACAAATCTCTATCCACTATTTCCAGGTGCCTTCCCTCTTCAACATCCATACATTGTAGGTGTCTTTTCTTCCTTCTAAGTTTCCTTCGTATTTCCCTAAGCTTGATAGCAAATGACAGAGCAAGGTCGGAAGAAGCGGTTGACTTAGAGGAGGAGGCCATGAGATCAGAGGGGTTTCTTAACCAGAGAACCACAGACAAAATTCAATTTTGCAACCAATAAACTGCGATGAAGTGCGAATTGCAAATATTTCTAATTATCAGACCATCACCTATTAAATCCCCTTTGGAGCGCATTAATCCTGAAATCCTGGTATAATCCATCACACATACCACATGATGGAAGGAGAACGGTAAAGGACACTAGAGCAGACCCAAATTGCAGCAGAGCTCACTCGAAATGACCATGGCTGACGTTCGGGAAGTACGAGTTGTACTACTTAAAACGAATTTTAAAGGGCTCATGCAACATTCCACGCGTCGATGTAACTAACTCGCCACGGGCCGTCATATGAACTGAGGAGATAAGTAAGCTCTACATGGTAGGGTCATATGATAAGCCCCACGATCTTATGACCAGGGTGCTATGGGATCTGACATAAAGAGCTAGTCCCATTTAGAATTAGAGTTGCTTTGCTCAAGGAGGAAGCAACCTTTGCTGCTAAATCTGCTTTTTTTATTATTAGATTAGCATATAATTATATACAACAATGCCACACATTCTATGTTTTTAAAGAACTATCTTCTTGAAATTTTCATTGTAATAGTTGGTGTTTACATTGGAATTCAGATTTTTCAAAATCTCCAATTGTTGTTACATTTTTAATATCTATATTGTTAAGTATTTATTAGGCATTCAACATTGTTAATGTTATTCAATATCCATTTCTTATGTAATATTTATTAAACTATTTTGAAGAGCCAAGTACTAGGCATCTATGTTGCTTATCTCAGCTATTGGTAGTGACAAAAGCTCTCCTATTCACAAAGACAAGTAAACTCATTTTGGATCTTTAATTTCAAGGACTTAATAACTAATTAATTGATATACACATAGAAATATAAACAGTGACACTTACAAGAAGTAACAAGTAATGCAACAACCTATAAACAACAAGTAATCTCACATAGACATATAAGTACCATGGCAACAAGTAATACATTGTTGCAAGTTTGAATGTTTCATAATTTCATCAACTTTTAGCTTTAAACTATATACAATATTACAATAAAATATTTCTAAGAGACAGGTATAAGCAGCCTTGCTGCTATTTCATCTTGTTTATATATAAATTATACTTAACGACAAAAGCCAACCAAATATTGCGGGATGTGAAATCTATACGCTTTATTATAAAAGGCCGTGTATAAAGTAGGTGTTTATATGCTAGAGTTGTTTTAACATGCCAAGTAATATGCTATTTGATTTCATAATTAAATCATGATAAGTATGAGTTTAAATTTTATTTTAAAATTACTTTTGTATAAGTTTGGATTTAAGGTAAAGTATCGGACGAGCGCTCATGGTATTTTAGAAATTATCTTAATTCAATTGTAGGTTTCTTTTATCGTAATAATTGTTAAGATTTATATGGGCGTAAAGTAAATTTATTTATAGCTTTGTTTTTGCAAGTTATATAATATGGGTTAGGTTCACTATAAACGTTTGTAAATATATATTGTAGTTGCTTTATTTTATCTATGCTTCAAATAAGTTAGTAAAAGAATTTTTTCAAGAATAGAATATGTAAATTTTGGAGTAAATTACATTAACTTTGAATTTATGACATGTTAATTTTAAGAATTGCAAAATTTTATTGGTGATATGTATATTGTTTATTCTATAAGTTTCCAAAGTTTAAGCATCTCATGTTTCATATCATGTAATCTGAAAAGCACTTAAATAAATACATGCATTAAATCCTTGAAATTTATGGATTAGAAATAACTCTTCATGAAACTTTGTAGTTACATTAGTGTTGTATTTTTATTTTTATTTTTTTAACAAGAGAGGTTATGTTATATTGAAGAGCTCAGTAAGGAAAATACTGAACAAAGAAACGCATTACAACAAACATCCATAATCTCAGCTACTGCCAGACAGATAGCCTACAACGAAGCTAGGGAGGGATATCAATGGTTACAACCGAGTTAACAGTAAGCTCATTAAGGCCAATAGCTATGGACTTATTGACTGCCAAATCTGCCAGAACATTAAGATTCCTAAGAATACGGAAAAATTTAATCTTCCCAAACATATTGTCCTTGGATCTAATTCTCCTAATCAGTCTTGCAATATGCTCATTCTTGCCCCTACTTCCCCCATTCAGCTCCTGAATAATTAATCTGGAATCTCCGAAAACCATAACTTCATCCACTCCTTTTTCCTTTAGCTGTTTGAGACCTTGCCAAAGCCCATATGCCTCGGCCATATTATTGGAGTCATATCCAATATTCCAGAAGTATTCTGACTCCATTTTCCCTCCAGGATAAAAGATAACTCCTCCTCCTCCCGCTCTTCCAGGATTCCCTTTGGAGGCCCCATCGAAGAATAGTTTAAATATCTTCCTCTCTCTTAGCCAATTCTCAAACTGCTACTTGTCTATCCTGACCTCCCAATCCTCCACCTTATTAATAGCCATATTATTTATAGCCTTGATGTCAAGACTATGCATCCAATTTTTTTCATTGTCAGTTAGTTTTTCTTTATTATTTGGAATTTTTGAAATGCTAACAACCTCCTTAAACAAAGGATTTATTTTTATAGCTGTCTTACACGCTGGTTGATTTTTGTCCTGAAAGATTCTATGGTTTCTTTCATTCCAAAGGCACCAGCAGATTATTTTGGGGAGTTTCATCCAATAGGCCTTCAAACCGTTTTTATTAGCCAGCTCTCCCTGATATAAATTATCCCATCTAAGAAAACAAACCTAAATTTTATCCAGTAGATGCATTCTGTCTCCCCAGCGCTTCATCACATCCTTCCAGACTGAGATGGCATATGGACACTTTAAAAAAAGATGACTGATATTCTCAGAATCTTCAGCACATAGGGGGCATCGAAAAGGCCCAGCAAACCCCTTTTTCTCCAAATTCTCCCTCGTGAGAATTCTCTCATGCAACAATGTCCAAGTAAACAACTCAATCTTCGGTAACGTGCTGCATTTCCACAAATAATTCCATATCTTTGGATTCCCTAGCACATTGAAATTGGCTGCAAAATGTTGGTATCCTTCAGATGCTATGTAATTACCGAAACCCCATCTACGCCTGTCCTACTTGAGTTTAGCAAGAGGAGCTCGCCTGGCTAGATGATGTAAATTTTTTTTTTTGTCATCCTCCAACTGCTCAGGGCATGCTAGAAGAGCCCATCCTCCCCAACGATTTGGCTCATCAATCTCCCAAATGGAAATATCCTAGAGTGTATTAAGGCCCAGCGACTCCATCCAATGTTGAAGACGTGGAAGTTGAGGGGGAGTTTTTGTGAGAATCACATTGTGCCACACTTTGATGGATTTCCCATTACACGGTGTCCAATACAGCTCCTCCCTGAAATGAGGCAGCGCTTTAATACAGAGTTTGTAAATTGCTGATCTATTGCTAATGGAGCTATCCCCATCAAGGCATCTCAGTCGCTGGCCTAGGAAGTATTTGCACCTCAGCATATGACTGCACCAAGACGGTTTGGGGTCGAACATGCTCCAGAGCAGCTTGGATCCCATGGCTAGATTTTGGATTCTTAAATCTCTGATATGAAGGCCACCCTCCTTTTTTGGCAATTTGATAGTTTTCCAATTAACCAGTGCAAATTTTTTGCCCCCATTAGCCCCACCTTGCCATAGAAAAAATCTCATCAAACCTTCAATTTGAGATATAATTATGACCGGAGCAAGAAGCAATGGGCATTGGTAAAGTAGGTAGCTATTCAACACCGCTTTAATTAAAATTACCTTCCCAGCCAGATTTAACCAGGATGTCCCCCATCCCGTGATTTTACTTTTAATTTTTTCCACAATTGGCTTCCAGGCTGAGCTATTGGTCTTGGTTTTGAAAATAGGAACCCCTAAGTAGTTGAAAGACTCCCAGGAGACAACTCCTTCCATGTTAAGAACTCGAGAGATCTCTAGCATTTCCCTGGGATTTATATTCCAACCATATGGCTCTTCCTTAAATTGATTTTGATGCCAGAGGCTTGACAATACCGGTTCATTTCACTCTTGAAACGGAGGGCTATGATTTGACTGGCACCTCCAAGCAAGATGGTATTATCCGCGAATTGCGCATGATTAATATATTTAGTGCCTCTAGCCATTCTGATGCCTGGTAGATCCTGCTCTTGCTTGGCATTTTCCTAGTGTTGTAACTTTATTGGAAATACATTCGGTATACAATATTAAGAATGAAATTCAGATACCAAGTCAATTAATGCAAAATGTTAAATGCATGCTAGACATTATGAATTGCCACTTAATATAGCACTGAATGTTAACGAAATCAATGAACATATAATGCAACTAAACAATGTTCGGTTATCATATTGGGGTACTGATATATATATATATATATATATATATATATATATATATATAAAGTGATGTCCAGGGGTGATACAATATCATTATCCTCATTTTATAAATAATTAAACTTTGTATAAATGTTGTTCAATGATAAACCTGGACGAGGTATAACGTTATAAAAAATGAATTTTTATTAGATGCTACCCACTGGACTTAAGAGATACATATATACAATGTTGTAAAAGAAATTGATGATCATTTCGATGAGGTCACTACATTCATGAAGAAAAAATTATTTGTGATTAGTATTCAAAAATAAGGTTTTTAATTTTCAAACCAACTTAGCTTACTCAATAAACTCTTAGCAAGTAATATTCTATTTGATTCCATAATTAAATCAACAAGTATGAGCTTAAGTTTTAATTTTAAATTACTTTCTATGTATAAGTTTACTTTTAAAGTAAAGTATCATATGAGTGCTCATGGTATTTTTGGAATTATCTTAATTCAATTGTAGGTTGCTTCATCATAATAATTTTTAAGATATATATTAGCTTAAAGTAAATTCATTCATATATTCCTTTGCAACTTATATAATATGGGTTAGGTTCATTATAGACGCTTGTAGATATATATTGTAGTTTCTTTATTTTATATCTATGGTTTAAATAAGTTAGTAAATGAAAAAATTTCCTAGTAGAATATGTAAAATTTGGAGTAAATTACATTAAACTGGAGCTCATGATCATGATATGTTAATTTTAAGAATTGTAAATTCTTATTGTTGATATGTGGATTGTTTATTCTATAAATTTTCAAAGTTTAAGTCAAGTATCTTGTGTTTCATACGAAGTAATGTGAAAAGTACTTAAATGAATAGATGCATTAAATCCTTGAATTTTATGGGTTAGAAATAATTCTTTATGAAACTTTGTAGTCGCTTAGTGTAACTTTATTGGAAATGCATTTGGTATACAATGTTAAGAATGAATGTTAGGTATCGAGTCAATTAATGAAAATTGTTAGATGCATGCTAGACATTATGAATTGTCACTTAATATAACATTGAATGTCAACGAAATCAATGGACATGTAATGCAACTAAATAATGCGGGGTTATCATATTGGGTACTGGGATATA